>VJOZ01053839.1:0-11295 GCA_009801055.1 Stichopus horrens
ATCACACTAGAGAAAATCAAACAGAATTAGCACAAATTTAACTTTCAGTTGTAACTCCTTCTCAATTGCACCTCCCTGGTAGAGTGCATCACATATTAGGTACATAGTCAAAGTGGTGGGATGTAGGACAACCTCGGCAGGCAAATGCTATTGAAATATATAAACATGGATATAAACATGGACACATGTCAAAAATCATAAACGACTCATAGCAAAGGACCAAAATGTGACAAACCCACTCCCATCACCAAAGAAAAAAAAAAATGCATGATCTTGAATTAAATTGGGAACAGGCACAATGTGTTTGACATAGATGATATGGTAAATTTACGTACGAGAAGAATTAACCACCGTAAGGGTTCCCTTTAACCAACTGGCATGATAGTACTTAAACATGTACCATTATTCTACCTACCAGTGGCACCATGCATGTACAAGCTGATCAAAATGTTTTTGGAATGTCAGCAGCAATATAGTGAAGTTGAAAACGTTTGATTTTTGCCTATATTAGACTCAAATAAAGCTGCCATCTTTGATTTAGTTGATCAATGGATAATCATAATTTAGGTTTTCAAAAATGAGAAATCTTCAAAGTTTTATGAACACCACGACACCTCCATTGTGAAGTATGAAGGCTGAGTCTTAGTTGAGTCACGTGCAGTGGCGGCATGGTTTGATCGACCTACCCCCTCCTGTGGAAGGGGGGCAGCTCAAGTGGCACTGATTATCAGTAATATGCAGCTAGCATGTATAAAGTAATGATGACTTCAGGAATGGAAACCCTAATTATCAGATGACCCTGAGAAGAGTAATTGATATTCAACACAGTTAACAATTGTGCACTTTCCCTCTTCATACAACCCCCAAAGTGCCACTGAGCCCCTCCCCCCTGCAAAGCCACCACTGGTAACCTGATTACACTCAGGGAGTACATACCATAGTGTCTGTTCCTCACAATCTAAACTTGCTATGATCATTACTGATTTAACTCCTTAAAGATTACAAGTCCAGCTTGATTAATTTCTAAAATTGTTTTGTTTGTTGCACAGTATGCATTTTTATCACAAATATAAGATGTTTACTGTTGCCATAAAACACCAAACTCACCAGAAATTTATGACAGTTCTTCCTGAAATTCAATACAGAAGTGCAAAGTCAAGAATACCTCCAAACTAACTACTCTTCTGCAATTACAACGATTACTTTCTTTCTCCAAAAACCAGCTTACAATCCTGACATTTTCAAGGAGTCTCGGGCAGGGAATTTTGGGATTCATACAGTTGACATAACTCTATCCTCATTACTGTGCTGACTTTAACCAACAATAATCATGTGAAAAAAAAACTTTCATTATAATTTTAACTTTTCAATTTGTGTGAACACGACTGCTTACCTTTAATGTGGATACATACAACATGTATGTAAAACTGTAGTACAAACCATCATTTTGTGGTCTCCGGTTGCACCGAAGTAGAGCATAAACTTTTATGAGATACAAGGCTACTATAATCTACATCTGGAAGGTTGGGAGGTAAAAATAGCACTAATGGCAGTGTCCTCCTTGTGAGTGAAACAATTCTGACACCAACAATTTACTACACAGATGACCTCATGCAGTCCTATGATCAAACAACTTTTACGCAAAATGGTTTAATTTCTACCAAGCAAAGTATCAAACACGTTCCACATGAAAAAGAAAACAAGATACTTTTCCTTGTTTTACTCTAAAACCAAAGAACCAAATAGTTTCATAAGATAATTTGCAAGACATCATTACAAGCATACCTCAGTCCCTCACCATCTGGGAACTACTGGTTTCTTTGTGGGGACTTTCAGTTACAGTGGCATTCCTCCTCCTCCCACAAACTGGGATAAACATGTTCATGCAGAACTGAATTTGAGATCCACAGGTATCCCTCAGCTTCCCAAAGACTGTAATACACTGGTTCCTCCATGGTGGGGGAGGGGTGGATGTGAAACACCAGGCCTGACATTTTTCATCCTCCCACAAACAATTCGCTGGTTTGTCCGTTGGACATTTTAATCACCCTGTTGTTTCCCCGTCTCTAAAATCCACCCATTCCATATTCTCTTCCTCTAAAAGAAGACTAGATCAATATAACTACCACATGTGACTAACCAACTCACTCTTACCCCCTCCCCATCTACCCATCCCTCTGCCCAATTATTTTATTGATGGATCAGACCTGACCCATTTTACTGTCTACCTGAGTTGCTCGAACACAGCCAGCAGCAGTAATCCACAGCTGTAGTTCCAGCCACAGTGGAATGTTCATCATTGGCATATGGTAAGCTTACTAAACTGCAGAAGGGTTCTCCAAACATACCCCTTACTTGGGCATCCCAGTTCTCTTACTTGGGCACCCCCTTCCCCCCACATGGACCACCCTGACTTGGATCCCTGTGGTGTTGTATGTATTTAATTATCATCCTCTGACTCAGAATCACTAGATGATTCTGAGCTTGACGAACTTTCGTCATCTGACGATGGTTCCTGTTTGACTGACTTTCCTGCCTCTGTGGTTCCTTCATCTTCTGCACTCTCCTCCGTCCCTTTGTCTTCCTCCTCATCTTCGTCGCTGTCCTCTTCGCCGCTGCTCCCGTCCTCCTCTTCCTCCTCGGACTCTTCCGATTCAGATTCCTCTGAGGATTCTCCTTCTTTGGTCTCTCCTGAACCCTTTGTGACCTTTGTAAAAAAACAAAATGAAGAAATAAAGTAAATTAAATTTATGAATGCTGACAGAGAAGTTATGAGGCCTCACCCTCCTTCATTAAGCCCTTTCACAGCCACTGTACAGTATTTGCACACAAACATTTTCTGCCAAATACACGAACATTGAAAATTCAAGTAATAGTACTTATATGGATGTAAATTCAAACCTTTTAGGATACGTAATACCATGTGTGCATCCCTCCAAATATCCTAAATTGATCGACTGTGCCATCCATATTATAATTATAATTGATCAACTGTAGCTTCCATATTATAATTATAATTGATCAACTGTAGCTTCCATATTATAATTATAATTGATCAACTGTAGCTTCCATATTACATTGCAGGCATCTCACTGTTGCTCTTCTTCTGACCGTTCTGGTATACTCGCACACCATACATAAATCCTTCATATGTAATCACTCTTCCACAGTGGATACACCTAGAAAGTTCTAGATCTGCTCATGATTCTCACACACTTAATGAAAACACAGATATCAACAGCTCTAGCTGGAGAAAACTGTACTTTGTCAAAGCTCAACACTGCAATTTTAGGGCATTACAGGCACATCGATATTACAGGCANNGAGGAATTAACTTGTACAAATGACACCTGTTAAAGAGAAAGCAAATTACATCAACAAACTTGAAACCATGTTATTACACTGACATACTGTACACAGAGCAGTACAGGGACATACTGTATTACATTACAATCCGATGAGTGACATTAACAGACACATTCAGGGTCATTAAGATTTTGTCGATCTAAATGAACATGACGTAAGCATCTTAAAGGAATTACCACATAACATTGACAAATTTTAGCTATTCAAAGTTGAAAAAAGCAGGACATTACAGGAACATACTACATTCCAGGGACATTTTCATTACAGAACAAAGAGATTTTAACATTAAGAGTGCAGAAACATTAACACTGAAATTAGCAGTGACAATTTTGTCAACAAGTTTCCCATGATCAAGGTACAGAAAAGGTAAGATGACAGGAAGGACATTTACATTATATGCACGGTGATGCAGATACAATGACTTTTACTTGTACAGGGACACTAGGAGGGTACATCGGTGTGATGTTTACATTGATTGCTTTCACATGGCAAGCGCCACAAGCATTCCTCAAGATTTACAGCTAGCAGGAAAAAATAGACTATTCACAGGTGACCATACAGAAGACAGAGCGACTACAACGGTTATTTAAAGATTGATTTCTCTCTGATTTTTACCTTTTTCTTTGCCTTCGGAATCGGGTTTGCAAGAACCTTTTCAAATAACTCTTGATCGTTGGAAGACAAGGACTGAAATGGAAAAGTAAAACAAGTACTGCTATGAAGGACAGTATCATCATCAAAACCCCTCAACATGGCAGTCTCTACTTAACCTTAAACACCTAATAGTATGCCAAGTAGGACATAATCAATTTGAGAGCAGAACGTCCACATAACGGGATAAGCAACTGAAGAAAATTGATATTCCATAAAAATAGGGACGGGAATATCTTTCTCTCTAAATGGTAAAAACTGTATTTCAATATCACATCCCATTTGGGAGGTATGGATTTTTAACAGAACATCTATTTTGAAGTGGTAAATTGACTTATGGGAAATCTGTGATATAACACAGGCACAACTTCTTGATTATATCCTTCGTATTTGCTCATAATCTTGACTGTCTTACAACAAATATTATGATAGTTAAAGGCATGCAACCTTAGTTTTTCCAATATTCCAATATAAATCTACAATTGACCAAATCTTACTTTCCTTTGGGGTCAAATTTCAAGCTTAAATGTATAAAGCACTTCAATTTCAAACAAACAACAAAGACTTCTTATGATAATACACCACTGCCATATAGCATTTTTGCAACCTTGAGACAACTGGAAATCTTTCATAACTAGAAAATTCCTCCAACAGTAAACATCTTCAGGAATAAGATATTCATGCCTGTGATAAAAAATGACTCTCTCTTTACAAACCCCCTCACTTGTCAGTGTTATATTCCTTTAAGAAAAATATGTATAATGACAAAAAGTAAGCAATAACCAAGGAAAGATTGCCACACAACTAGTTGCATCAAAGCAATTTTAAGGTTTATCAATGGTGGGTCCAGCTAGAATCTTTTCCAAAACATTTTAAATGCTTTTTATTGACAAACAGAAAATGACATAAGGAAATGACTATCACTCTTCTAAACATGAGATGCTTAAGATTTTCATTTTTTTTCATGGATCCTGACCTGCTTGTATTTTTCTACATCCTTTTCATGTTTTTTCCAAAGCCTGTCTTTTTTCGCTTCATATTTTCGTTTGTCTGTCTTGGTGGTGGTCTTCCACTTTGCGGCAACAGCTTTCATTTTGCGTTTGTGGTCCAGCTTGACAATCTCTGGATTGCGCATCATTTCTGAGGTAAATATCCCGTAAGCGCTCCTGGGAAGCAGATTTCACAGAAGAGAGATCATTGGAGGTCCAAAAAACGTAACCTCCTGAATCAGAAGGGCACTCAACATCGACAGGAACAAACGGGAGAAACAAAACTATGAGAAGAAATTTTCACGTCTTTCTAACCTTACAAAACTTATGTCCAAGTACATGAGGTAACCACTGGCCAGGCCAGGTGTAGTGAACATTTGATGAAAAAACAAACGCAAATGACAAGCAAGAAGTAACTCTTATAATACAGTGACACAAAAAAGGGATTTACTTTTATTTTGAAAAACAGATGAACATAACAATGATCTACAATCTGAGAGGAAGCAGAGATAAACATCATCTGTAGCTGGAAATAGATTATCAAACACAATTGCAACTATTTTCCCTCTTTTCGTTTTTCATCTCTTTTGAAATCCAAGGATTCACACATGTCATTTTTGTCAGAACCATGGGTAGTTTATGTAAAATTTATTTCCTGTGTCATGTCTTCTCTAAGCAGAGTAAGTCGATACTCACGTATGTGGTTTTTTTGGCATTTCTGCTAAGAGTTGTTGCATTCGGTTTGTGACCTAAGAAACACAGAAAGAAAAATGTCACATTGTTATTAAAATGTTTTAGTTTTGCGAAGACATGAAACAAAATTAACCTAACCTCCTTTCAAAGTTAACTGTAAAAATCATGAGGAGTCCACCATGGCATGACATTGTTACATGAAGCCTACCAGCTTACAAAAAATCGCTTCCAGTTACAATTCTCAAATGTTACTCCAATTGATTACAGGAGATATAGGGATAAAGATCATTATGTCAAATCACACTCAAGTATGTATTTTACAACTACACAGTAAAAGCAAAGGAGCACGTCTTTTGTTTCGATACTGCATAATTAGATTTATGTTACATGAAGGCATACCGAGAAATCACAGGAGAATTTAACGATATGCATACGTCACAAACTGACTACTTTTGAAACTAAATAACGTTTCCTTATGTGAAAGATAATTTCACATGAGGTGGTTCATTTCCCTGCTTTCTTCCTATAGAGATACTGTGTTCACAAGAAAACCTCACAAATACACATGATACATACATTAACCATTCAATTATCTTCAAAATCAAGAAAAATATATTTTATAGTAGGTTCATAATTGATTCATTTTCCAACCTGTTGTGCTTGCTTCTTCCATGGCACTTTCCGTGCTTTCTCTAAGTTTTCCCAAGCAAGTCTCAAACTTTTCTTTGCCCTTGCCTCTTTCAGCTGTAGAAAAAACAGAACAAATTAGGAACAAAACTTATAATAGCAACATGATTTTGAAGAGTTTATTCTGCATTGCAATACTACAAGCATATGGGATCACATGCTCGCTTCTAACATGTAAATCCCTTACACACATACTGTACACATGCATGTTTGCACACATTCACCAGTAAGCTTGGGGGACTAACATTTGTTAATTCGAGCACTCTTAGCCAGGTCTGCATCGTTGAGACACCAAAGCTACTTGTGGCTCCTACATGGTATTGGTTTTGAAGTGCAGATTGTACGGAAATGTGGAAAATTGTTGATGTAGTGCTATCAACTTCACAAGCACAAGAAAAAGAACAGGCTGTTTTAACTGTTACAGTTGATTAAAATACCAAGGAACATTAATTCAAAACCATTAAGCACGCAAAGGAATCTTCAAGAATATTTTTTTTTCTACACTTTTAAAAATTCCACAGTGATCATGACTCCCAGGAAAGTGGAGTCAAATCACAACTCCTGGGTGAGAGGTCATGACTAAGGTAAGAGTCAAGTAATCCTGACAAGTCTATTCACCAGAGGTTGTACATATGTGTAGCTCATCAACGAGGTAACCTGCTCCCAATAAGCGGTGCAAGAATACAGCACATGACCATCCATCTTTCAGGTGCCCAATTTGTTGGCAGATGATGATGGAGGCAGTCAAGGGGAATTTGTCTAGATTAATAATACTACCACAACAACAGGACTCAAATCTTGTAACCTCATGACCAAACAGTCTCAAGTCCGAACAACTCGTCTAACAAGCTGACAGTTTTACCTGATGGCAATAGGAAGCTTTACTGTATTTCCAAATACACTGTTGTAGGTTGAGCGATACACCTCACCTCATGCAGTATTTGTTCAGGTGAGTTCTTGGTCTTATGCATAATCAACAGATTCCTTGCCATGACTGGTTGTAGGTCAAATGTTGAACTCAACTTATGTACAAGCAGTCGAGCATGTATGAAGACATGAAGACTGCATCAAATCTATAGATACATTATTGAACCTCATCTAATGTACTGGTATGAATATTGCATTGAATTGATACAAACCTCATAATACCTCACCAAATGTACCTATATGTGACTATGGAGATACCTTCACCTTACATACAAGTACTTGCATGTAGCTATGGAGGTTGAGTTAAATCCAAAGTTTCCTTGTTGGATCTCACCATATGTACTAGTATTAAGAATGTGTGTAATCAATAAATTCCTCATTGTATGTGAATGAAGTTATGGAGAATGTGTTCAGTCCACAGACACCTTATTGCATCTCAATTTATCTACTTGCATGTAACTATGCAGGTTGTGTTTGATCCACAGATACCTCATTGAACCTCACTACACGTACTTGCATGTGACTATGCAGGTTGTGTTTGATCCACAGATAACTCACTGCACCTGAGCTTATGTACTTGTATGTAACTTTGCAGGTTGTGTTTGATCCACAGATACCTCATTGAACCTTACTATATGTACTTGCATGTTACTATGCAGGTTGTGTTTGATCCACAGATACCTCACTGCACCTCAGCTTATGTACTTGTATGTGACTTTGCAGGTTGTGTTTGATCCACAGATACCTCATTGAACCTCACTATATGTACTTGCATGTTACTATGCAGGTTGTGTTTGATCCACAGATACCTCACTGCACCTCACCTTATGTACTTGCATGTAACTATGCAGATTGTGTTTGATCCATAAATTTCTCGCCATAACATCATCTTCCTCCTCTTCCTCTTCTTCCTCCTCCTCCTCTTCCTCTTCTTCATCATCACTTTCATCATTGTCATCATCCGATGAACTATCTGCCTCGCTCTCAGACGATCTAGATGTAAAGTGATTCAGCATCAAATGTCACCAAAAAGCTAACATTTTTTAAATGTTACCACTAAAATCAACTAGGATGCACAATTTACCTAAATGCATGACCTAAAAATATATTCTACTTGATAATATTTCTGCTACACTTTCAAAGAAACTCATATTTAAAAGCAACCAGAAAATCAAATAACTTTATGATTCTTTGCCAACACTCACAAAGAAGGTTGCATAAAAACTTGACAGCAAACTGCACTACTGGGCTGACAGCCTTGCAAGCATTGGTCCACTATAATCTGTTAATGACCCCCAAAAAACAGACAACGATATTCTGATTACCAATGGCTACCTACATACCAGAGGAAATTTCAAAGCAAATTCTAAAAAGTTTATAAAGATATTGTGCTATTATTTTTGAGATTGTGACTGCTCTGGCTTAAGATGACCTTTGACCTTCATAAACAACAGAAGAAATTTACCTACTGATGAAGAGCTACTGATCTTCTACATGTGAAGTTCAAGCAACACTCACTTCTAAAGATACTTTGCTAAGTTTTTCAAATCTTTAATTTCTGGTGAGCTAAAATGACCTTTGACCTCAATGGAGATCAACAGGTATCCTACACTCCAATTTAACATTTTCCAGCACCATTTCCTTCATGAGATGCCAAGTTTGCAAGGATTCCATTGTCATACTCAGATACACTCACACTATCCCTGCTGCATTGATTCCTTTGGCATTTGGCAAAGAATCAAAAACATTGCATAAGATCTACATGGAAATAAATATCGCCAGTTAGTACAATAGAATTAAAAACATACTCTAAAATGTCACCTATATAAGACACACAGCATTTTGAGCAGAAACATATTTCTTGTTCAAACAACTGCCATTTTACAGAGTGTTGTCATGATTTCATACATAACCCAAAATGCCACACCAGAAATAAAAATGTCTTATTTTAAAAGTAGAGTGGGAAAGGTTAGGATGAAACAGGTGAGAGAAGTTCAAAGATGTTCATATTTTAGAGTTTATAGCATATTGAGATGAAGTAAAGATCCTCCAACCTGCCTCCCTTGAACAACTAATGGTAATACTTACAGAGCGTTCATTTCCTTTGCCTTCTCTTCATATTTGTCCTAAAATGAAAACGGAGAAAGTGCAGATGATGCAAGATTTATTCATGTTCAAATTAACCTTTACCTCGTGACTGCTGAAATATCGACAAAGGTCTCAACCCTGACCTCTGATAATGGTCCGTTCTTATATAGCGNNATTACCCTGGTCATCAGTGTAACCATACCCCCACACAAACGCAGGTAAGGCAGCAGCTCGAGATCAGCGCCAATTTGACAAGTTACACCTCACAGGTACCCAATTAGCACCTGGGTGCAGAGGAGCAATCAGGATAAAGTGACTTGCCCAAGGACACAACATGGCGGTCTGACCAGGACTCGATCTCGAAACCTCTGGATTATGAAACCGAAGTTCTAATCATTTGGGCACCACGCTCCCAATCTGATGGCTGAAAAAGTTAAAAAATCTTTTAGCCCTTGATGGAGAACATGTGGGTGTCAACCACTGCCAAGGAGCTTAGATGCAGGCGTCAGACCTAACTAGGTTTTCAAGCTTGCATGTCAACATACACACAAGTGCACCAAATGGTACAGCGGTGTTTGCAACCATTTTACTCCTATGTATGAATGCATTTAAGATTTATATGGCACATTTGTGATTGCCACAGATTTTAAAGAGGGTTAGGGGGTTAAGCAGTCAAAGAGAAGTCCCCAGGGGAATGGTTTTAGGTGAGGGTGTGAGGGAAAGCAAAGATGCTACATAATGGAATCTGTTACTGTACCACTTAAATACAATCTTTCTTGCTCCATTTGAAATAGCACTAGCCTATTGCCAATTTTTTTCAAAGGCCAAGCATCGCTTTGGTGGGGGGGGGATTTCTTAGTGGGGTGGCAGCTATTGCAGGAGGAAACTTCCACTTGGGAACAGCCCACCCCACTCCCTCAAGTCTCATGGAAAACGTTGTCACATGTATGTAACATTTGAATATTTGCAATGTATGCACAGTATGCGGCATGCACACTTCGTACAGAGACTAATTGGTCAAATAGTACTTTCACAACTTCCATCTCCAAAATTTGAACGGCTTTGAAGTTCTAGCTCTGCATGTTAGCATGGCCATTAGACATCGATCACATTAATGTAAACACCATCTCTGACAAATGGAGAATATCTTGATTCAAAGTGGAAAAGAGTGGATAATCCCTTGTATTCCAATCACATACAAATCTGCAAAAAAATTACTTTAAACAAAAAGTTTTTGAAGTAAATTTTCAAAACAAAAATTTAAAACAACCTTCTGCAATTTGCCACTACAGAGCGACAACAGTATTACAAACAAATGGATCTCTCACCTTCTTAGACTTCGGTAAGGCTTGGTATTTATCTTTAAGCATCTTCTCGATTGCCTTAGGTTTAAGATTCGCATGCTTCTTCTCAAACTTCTCTTTGAACTGAGCTGAGTAAACCTCAAGTCCAGAGAAGATGCTCTTCTTGTCACTAGCTGCTTTCTTCTGCAGGAAACAAACATAAAGTGAGCATTTGAACAAACAAAAGTGAAATCAATACACATAATGCAACATGAGAGAGTGCACAGAAACACAAACTGTGCACATAAACAAATACAAGTGAACATAAACAAACACAAGTGAACAAAAGTAAACATTAACAAATGTAAGTGAACTCAAGTATACACATATAAAAAAAACTTAAGTGAACATTAAGAAACATAAAGACACATAAAGAAACAAAAGTGAACATAAATATGAGTGAAGGTAAATATAAGAACATGAGTAAACATAAGTCAGAGGAGAAGGAAACCCTGGGAATATATTAATCAACATGAAGCAGAAGTGTTTGACAAACATCTTCCTACAGTTCCATTCAGAGATACATATCCTATCCAAGTTACACACTTTTT
>VJOZ01053881.1:0-12622 GCA_009801055.1 Stichopus horrens
AAAAAACAGAGAGGTATCTTAACATTACAAAATCAAAGCTGCCTTTTCTGGGATATTTGTGGAAAAATAATGATATATATATATATAACAGTCTAAGAAAGAAAATCAACAACAGTAAACAACATTTCTCTTGATTCTCCTTATTGGCAAAACACTGTTACGGAAGACTACACTTATAATTACAGACACAGAGAGACTACCCACTTAGTGACATATATACTACGATGCATACTGATGAACTTATCACCTGATCAATCACCTGACAATTTCATGAGTTAACAACCTTTTCACTTTCACAATCTTGTTAATAACCAAAACTTCTTTTTGTTCTCTATGACAAATACTTTATTCCACTGATATACTTGACCTCTTAAATTTAAAAAGAGAGAAATTGTCACACATCCATCCAGTGAATGTAANNTTTACACTAAAGGTATGACATGCAGCCAAGATAAAATCCCACTAGCTGCTACTGCATTAGAATCTAATAAAAAATGCCTCAGTCTGTGTATTTACTAGAAAGGTTTGATTTCTATTTGACTACACCCAACCAATATTGGAAAAACATCGTAACCATCATCATAATTGTCATCTATAACACAGTATCACTGTCATTGAGATCATAGCACCATCATCATTATGATTGTCATAAATCATCACAATCTCTACATTCTTAAGAAATTTCATCATTTTATGCATACAAAGAAAATTACAAAGCTAGAAAGGAAAAAAAGTAGTAAGGGTACAGAATAACTTAAAACTATTACATTATCCTATAAAAACATCAGTAATACAAAAACATAGCAGCAACTCCATTGACAGTGTTTGGTTTTTTTTTTTTTNNTTTTTTGTTGTTGAGAAACCAGTGTTACTAAATGAATTCTGCTCATTCATTTTGAGTGGTAATGATTCTCAGTTTGACAAAAGTCTTGATGATCTACATTTTAAGATGTTCGACATATGGTGTGACATCTCTTGATTCAATTATTGATAAAGTCTCAAAGGTGTAGACTGCAATAAGGAATGTTTGTCAGTCTCATATGCATCGATACTGACAGACAGCTAACAAAATGAAAAATTGTGTACATACAAGACTGCAACTTTTAAATGTTTTGGTCACCCACAGCAGAAATGCTGTTGGAAACCTCTTCTTGAGATGAATAGTTTCTACCTGACATATTTCCTCAGGGTGATAGAACATGCAAAATGGGTGACTATAAAAGAAATTCCTCCTTAAATGGATAACAATGATATGGTACAAAAAAGTGATGCATAAATTTCAGTTTCCTCCATTAATACGCTACATCTTTAATAAACCCATAAATATACAGGTACTATTGTGACAATACTCATCACCCAAATGTACTGCAACAATTTTATGTGTAGAACAACTTCATCACTGGTTGTTGGTGCAAAATACCACTTCCCCTCTTCTGAACTTCCTGAGATTAATGTAAGCTACCCTGCACATGAAATAACCTAAACCAAGCATATTACCCAAAATCAAGGTACTTGGGACTAGCAAACAATTCCCTTCTGTAAAGTAACTGATTTTTTGTACTGAAGGAACTTTTGTCAGGAAATTAAAAAACAAAATCCAGTGAACTATTAACATGGAAGCTGCAGTCATTAATTTGAAACTGGGATCTCAGTACTGTAGGTCAGTTTTGATATCAGAGCTTTGACGCAGCACAGTTCATCAGCTGATCATAATTTGATAAAAAAAATGCCATTAAGTTGAAACAACACATTATAATCCCTACATACATTGCAAAGATGAGAATAATCTCTCTAACTAGGAGATTTCTACTTGAAATGAGTATAGGGTGATAAGTATCACACATGCCACCTACATGACACAAGTCTGGTANNTGAGAGTCATTAGAGTGACAGTTGTTTCCCAACATGACACATGTCTGGTTCACACAACACTAACTTAATTCACTTCCTTAGACAACTAAACCAACCACTAGATGCCTGATGCCTTACTGTTCTCACCTCACTCTCTTCTAAAAGGACAATCACCTTGCATCACTGTTACTGTGACCAGGTAAAGTCACATGACTGAGACCTCATACCACCACAGAGATTAGTTCAGCTGCTGCTCAAAGGGTGGTCAATGAGTTACCTTCGTGGTTTATGTCAATGAGGTATGGAGTTGATGAAAAATCCTTTGACAAGTCACTTGCTCAAAGGAAAAACATTTAAGTTAATACACAAAAACTGGCTGCAATTGGCAGGAACTGAATATTTAAAACTTTGTGAACATTGTGAAAAATTATCTAAAGTCACTCATGAGGTCTGTGTGTTTAAGTAAATACAACTATCATGATCTGATTCTATACATTTACGGTGGTAACTTATATCACACTCAACACTTTCCAGCATTTTCATCATCTTTCCCTTACCCCAAATAAACAAATATCATCACAAGTTATATGACTAAAAACTCATTACATTATACAACAATGTCACATTTAGCATGAACTTTTATAAAAATGCAATTTAAGTTACAGTTTCATTATTCCATAGTGGAGAGCAAATAATCACAAAAATGTAATATCACTTATACAAATGGAAAACTGTGTTTGACAAACAAGTCTTTCACCTTATAATAAACATGCCAGCAGCATTTTTTCTCACTGCAACTGGTTTTCTAAAAGCTTCCACGGGATACAAATTTCAGACCTTTAACTGGAAAAGCCACAACTAAACGAGAGTGAGTGTTTCCAAATGTACATCGCAGCTAGGTGGTTACATGCTGAGCATCAGGTGGAGCCATAGATTATATAGGACCAGAGATTCTGGCGCACACTAGCCAAGGAAATACTAATTCACTGTTGAAACTGTTACTGTATTTACAATAGTGATATTACAACAACATGTGGACACATCCGAAATTTTGCAGAAATATTTCACTATTCTGTGATGGGCAAAGTGCAAAAAGAGTGACTGCATAGACAGCAGACAAACCATACTAGGAGATAATTTTCTTTGAATTTTATAGGATGCCATATATAAATGAATTCCATTCATAATGCTACCTACAATAACAAATTAAGGAAAATGCAAAGAATTTTCCATCTCAAATACCAGTTAGCAGTTAATTCAAGATTCTAGACTGAAAAGAAGAAAAAAATGCATGTACAATTGTTTGGTTTGCTGACCGTTCCATTGGAATCCTCATACTGCTTTCAAGTATGATCTTAATAAACAAGGACTGCAAGATGCAACAGCCACAACTGCAACTACTTCCACCAAGCTTTGCAAAGTGTACTGAAAGCTGACATAACATGCAGCATTTTATGTTTGGCAAATTTTCACACTTGATAACTTCAGTAAAAAATGACTTCTAGATGTCTTTCATGAAAATCTGAATTGGTTTGAGTTAAATTGAATAAAACTGAAACAATCAAAGATCCAACCTTATCTGCTACTTAACAAAAGCAGTAAAATCTTAGCAGTTCTTGCATCACCACCACCTCCTGTATAAATCATAGAAACTTTGATGATGCAATCAAGGCTAGATGATTGGCCAAGTCAACTTACATATGACATGAACACTTATAATATTGTATTATGAGACTCAAAGAGCAGGCACTGAACAACTGGGGCACATACATGCCAGGAGGATGGTGAAGGGCATCTTAAATTACCAGCACATGTCACACATCTCAAGGTATCTCAGTTTTATCAAGTAAAGGTTAAGAATCGATGAAAGAGACAAACAAAATTGTCAGTCAAAGGACAGACCAAATCACAAAAGAAAGATTTGCACTAACTTTTCATAAACTTGGTCCAAATTAAAAACAACAATAAAATGTAAATAACACATCCCTCTCATTACATCTCCAGAGATAATGTCTTTTGCAAGGAACTTCAAGGAACAATCTTCCTACTGAACAAATATCACCCATGTTATACCTCTCAAGAGTTTCAAACAGTTTCCTTTTTACCACTTTTCAATGCTAAGCCCTTTTCCTGCACATAAAGTTGTTGAAATGTAATCAACTTGTCTGAGAAGGGTTTTCTTCCATCAAGTTTAAAACTCGCAGAATACTAGGAACAGCATCATCCCCAAGAATAATGGTCATGTCAAATATAAGCCTTGCCATGCCACACAAAAACCTGGCTTTTTCATCAGTAGATCAGCGATTATCACACACAATAATCTGGCAATGTCATACACAAATTTTGTCATGTTACACATTGACTTGGCAATGTCATCAACTATCAGGCAATGCCACAGAGAGACCTGACAATGTCACACAAAAATCATGTCCTGTCACACACTAACATGGTCATGTCATAAATGGATCACACAATGTCACAAAGAGAAATCCCGTAATGTCACAGAGGAATTGTGATGTCTTAAGAACATGGTGTTGTCTCACATAAATCAGGGATTGTCACAGACAAATAGATCTGGCAAAATCACACATTAATTGGCGAGTGAGTTGTAAATGCACACCAGATGAGCATTTGACATGCTCGTGACACAAATGCACGCACACACTAACTGACTGACCAGACTGACAAGACACAGGTCAATGTCTGAGTAAATGCTTAACAGACTTACTGCAAGTAAAGCTGATAATACACATCTGCTAACTTCCATACCAAACACTTATTCCTTTAAGACTGATGGCAGCCTCTACCAAACTCATCATCAAGGTTTAGTTTCTACATATACAGCACTCACATGTGCCTTTTGATACCTCCCTCGCTGAATGAGAACTACAGCACAATTTACTGTACAAAGATTTGATCTACGTGACAACTTTTCCAGATCTAATGGCCAGTTCAAGATCAGAGTTTCTTGGCTGGATGTGACAATAACTTTTGGCAAACAAATCCTTTAGACTGACTTCACATAAATATCAATGGCAACGTAGCTGCTCAGTAAGGAAGGCTTAAAATGAAGCCCCTAAATGGAAAAAAAAAATCTGATAAAGAGATCCACCAACTGCTTGAAAACTGGCACTGGACACTGTCCAGTTAACATATCTGACGCCATCAGGAGACCGAAGAAATAGGGTTGTGGGGGGACCCCATCTGGGTCAAGACTTTGTCCAGCCACTGAAGTGGCCCATTGAGATGGATTTCAATCCAGCATGGTGTACTGGTTACATCTTGGCGATGGTATTCAGCCCCCCACCCCTTGACAAAACTCATCCTGATTGTGCACATCTTGGTGAGTTCATAAACAGCCTCAAATCCATGGTTGACAGACTGTGACAGAAGAGCTGCAAATTCCTGATTGTTGAAGATCTTCAGGCTGCATCCCGGCGGTATCTTGCAAACAGTGGTAGGATGGAAGCCATGGCGGTAATTACAATTACGGCTCTGCACAAAGATGCTGCTGTCACTCAGACACTCTGCATACACCTCGCCTCCGACGTAATACAAGTGGACACCTGAAAGAGGGGCAACAACAGCATTAAAAGCAACTAGCAGCCATCACATCCTGGCATGGTTGTGACCTTTTAATTATGTTCTTTCTCGAATTGTTACATTTCAGACCAACGGGATGCGTTGCAATGGAATTTAAAAGTAGGTATTTTATGCAGGAGCACATCTTTGTCAAAGATTTTTCTTTTAATGCATTGTATTACAACAAACTAGATCGGACAAATCTTGACACATAGTTCTGTGACACACAATATGTAAACATGAATGAAAGACTTAATGGAAGTAAGTCCTGTAGCTCCAACCTTTTCTCAAAAGTGATTCTTCAATCATGCATGTTTTTGCTAAGACAGTGACTGTGCACATCTACGCCGACACAACAATAGGGATTGACGAAGACTTGATGCAGTGGAAAGAGCAGCAATGATTACTGAAGAAACAGACAAGGTCAGATCGAAGACAGTAACAATATATTCTATTATTCCGAAAGAACCACAACATCATCATGCCTGAACAACAAAGTGTCATCTTTCTCTTCCCTTTGAAATGGTGCATAAGCCAGCATTTGTGAGGACTTTACTTATTATGGCACACAAAACCAATTTTGTGGCAGCAGTTACCAACTAGTTCATACATCTATTTAGTATCAACTGCTGAAGTGAACAGTTGAAATAGATCAGAATATACAAAATCAGAAGAAGGGTACAGGAGGTATGTCTTCTAATAGATATGGAGAAGTGTTCAAGCATACAATACACAGCATTTATTTTGTGATAGGTAAATAAACAGAACTGCAGTGTCACAGAGCCTCATTGCGCTGGCCAAGAGAAGCCCTGGTGAGTGCACAGTTTCCGTGTTAGTTTCAAAACTACTAAATTTTACATCAACTGAATGCGCCAGTGTTCTTACCTTTGCTAATGTGCCTTCTAGTATTCTCAATGGTGGAATTGCGGTTGACATTCGACAAAAGTCCCAGACAAAACCTGTCAGTGTTGCTTTGCGGATTTGTGAATCCATCGACGATGACGCTGGTGCTGGATGCGTGGAATGGCTCACCAACACGATTGTTCAGCTCATAGTAGGCAATAGAGCACCAATTGGTGGGTTCCTGATATGTAACAGGTGCTAAATCTGGGGGATGCCAAAAATATGAAGACAACATATCAGGTCTGTAAAATATGTTCCTGATGCACTGACACAGGTATGTAATTTGGCCAAAGCAGGATCACATGTTTGATCAAGCAAGATTTAAGCTGAGTCTCACTCAGCACTTCCAAAAGAAAGGGGAAAACAAGCACTGATAGATGTACGCTACTAGTCATTCCTGCTGGCATAAAAAGAATATTATATAATTGACAATGACAGATGAAACACAACTGTTCAGCCAACCATTATTGTAACTGTAAAGAGCATGAAACTCTGATAATATCTTCACAACAGCATACAACAGCATACAACAGCATTTTAAAATTATCTTTCAATTTCAATTGATACCGATGATGACTGTAATGTGTCATTTGTCCAAATCATTTCCATTTTTAAAAATACACAAGAAACAACTAAAGTACTAAATGAAGCATGGTTGTCACAATATTAGAATGCAATTGAGGTAGACAACAGGTAGGTAAAAGTAAAGGTCCGACTTCTTTGTAGATGGATGAGAACCTGAGAGGAGTCAATTGCATTCCCTCAAATGAATAGTATGTAATGAATACGTATGCTTGATAACCTCAAACTGAGTTCCATCAGAATGATAAGATACCTCAAGGAGGATCACAGTGACTTTGAGTATGAAGGTTACAGAGGTTTGTCAGAGATGAAGATAAAAATTCCATGACAACTAGGGAAATTTTTATCTCTCTATTGGTGAAAATCAACAGCATCTTCTGTGTGGACATAAAAGGATTTTTCCAAAAAATTCTGTAATTTGCATTATAGGACACCTATGAAGTCATAATGCAAGAACTGAATATCCCTTGTATATCTTTATAAGAGAGAAACATTACTCTACTATAAAAATTGTGACTTTCACCACATTTTTAACTCAATCTACAACAAAGTGAACACAGCCAATCTTCTTTTTAGTGATATTTCAAGGTTAATACTAGGCTTGGTCTGTCACTGCTGTCTGGTCTTACCAGAGCGCTACCAATCCTGTCAGGAATGTGTCCCATGTGGTGGTGTCTGTCACTGGGCTTAGTGTTTTGACCTGGACTCCTTGGAACCATATTGCATCAGAAAGCCAACACGGTAAATGTTCTGAAACCTCGTTAATGAAGGGAATTGATGTGCATGTTCTGATACGCTGGATGGTGCAGTAATATGGAGGAGGTGGATATGCAGTGGGCACATCTGTAGGCAAAAATTATCTACAACATCTATGGCATGTCATTAGCCTGAAGAAGTAGAGTCATTCCTAGCCAAGAGACTTTTAAAGGTCAGGAGATCTCTTTCTGCATGCCACAGGTCCTTGATCCTGTTGGTGGTTGTCACTGCCAGGCATACCTGAAAGTCTAACACATTCCTCAGGAACTGCATGACCTGCTTCAGAGTACGGTGGGACTTGGTGAGTATACAACCCATCCCACTGATTCGCCACGACTCCCTGGGGTGTGTATTCACGAGTGACTATACTTACCCCTGACCTCACTAATGCTTATTTTTGACACTTGCTCAAAGTCCTCAAAACCAATTCTGGCACTACCCCCTCTATGGCCTAGCCCACCCTTGTTTGCCTTTATGCCTCCCAATGCTGTTATGGTCTTTCTGCTGTTTTTGCCTCTTGCAAGGGAATCAAACTTGAAACCTTCAGTATTTTTGTGTTTCACTTCATCACAATTACTTTTTCGAGATTCATTAATTCTGTTCAAATTTATCCTTGCTTTTCAGAAAAATTGATTTGATCACCTGCTCCAGAGTTCGGTGGGACTTGGTGAGTTAACAACCCATTCTACTGATTCAAGGGGTTGAGGATGAGTTCCATGTTTGCCACCACATCCTCCCAGGTGTCTGGTAGAATCAGCCAATCACCAACAAAAACAAATATTGTTAGACCTTTCCTTAACTTAGATGCTTGGAAATATGGAAAGGCCAAAGAGAAGTGCCTGGAACTTATATGGTCCATGTGATGATACCTGAACGGAGGATCCTTTAGTGATCTCCATGGATGAGTATGCGTAGCTGAGCATCCCTTACCCACAGGTCCTGAGATCCAAAATTATAAGACAGAGGTGTTTCGGACACATGAACCACTTGTTTAGGGGCTTCAGGTTGATGAGGGGGTACCATGAGTCTTATTTTTCTTTGTGAGAACAAAGGTTGACCAGATAACAGGGATCCCTGCTTGTCCAGTGCAGAGACTACATTTTGTCCATGAGAACCAGGTTCTTGAGTTCCTGAGCCAGGTACTGGTAAGAGTAAAGTGTATTGGAATCACTGCCCTTTTACTTCCAGAGGGGTCACAGAAGAAAATTCCATTATGTGGCCTTTTGAAAGTCAACACCAAATTCAGTATGATAATGGCTCATTGAACCACGGACTGCATGCGTCTCTCCATCTCTAGAAAAATTGAAATGGGGTGGGCACTCCTTGGTCGTGCCTGGAATGTTGATATGGGCTGTTTGTCAAGGTCAGAATTGTTCCTATGGACAAGGTTACCAAATGCTTCTTGAATTTGTTCTGGTTGGAGCTGTCCCCACTGGAACCATTGTTTTTTCTTTGGTCAGCTGCTCCAGTTGTTTGGTGGTTGGGGTTCTCTGTTTCTTGATCTCTTGGACGGGTCCAAGTCCTGACTTCTAGAAATGCCCCCTTTCCTGTCTGGCTTCTGAAAGCCCTTGCTTCACGGCTGACAGGAGCTTCCTGACCTACAGTACTGTAAACTTGATCTGTCCTCCAACTTTTACCAAGGTTTCTCTTCTGGAGAATTGTAAATGTAATTTCCATGCAAACTTCCCACCAAACATGTCAACCCCAAGCATAGGGTACCGATGAACACTTTTGGCATATTTATGCCCTAGAAAATGATTTAAAAACCTGTATTCCTGATGCAAATCTACCTGTGACAATAGCCATATCACTATGAGAACATGTGGACCTAATTGAACACCAAATGTAAATTAAATGTAACTTATCTTTAGCAACTCAACTGGAATAACTTTAGTACAACTTCACTGAATGAGTAATAATAATACGGTATATAACTTTTGCAATAACCTCAACTGGAACATGATGAGTAAATCAGTTCAGGCAATGGCCACTATGTTTGGGTTTCAGATTCAAATGTCCCAACCAGTTTTCCACCAATAACGTGGTGCTTCCCTAGACATCACAACAAAGCAACTACCAAGAGACTGTTTGACAATTTTTCCATTACATTACATCCTTTTGATCATCGAAATATCCATGCATGGTGTCCAATGACATCCACATAAAGTGACTGATTTAAAAAAAGAACAGTAGAATTTTTTATCAGACTGACTTAAGTGTGTGTCCAATATTACCTTCCATAAACTTCAACAGGATGGGTGGGGATAAAGAATGGATAGAGGTAGGCTAGAAAAGTGATGCTACACCCATAATCCATTACCATATATACATGAAAACGTAAAGCTGAGAGTGTAATGAGTGCGGAGAAAGCTCCTACGAAGAAAATTTTTACCTTGCATGTTGATACCTGGTGGTATACTGGCTTGACTGGTATCCATTGGCTGGGAACCATCCTTGGTTTTGTCATCAGGGGGCATATAAGCTGGTGGTGGTGTATCAGCTGGTAAGAGGAATGCAGTGTGTCAAACAAGAGAAAAACATTGTCTTTTTTTTATTTTGGGGGGAATGTTAGGGATAATATTAGATACAGAACATACAGAGATTCTCAAAGCTAACCAGCCTTCGAAAATTACACTTCTTGACACTTGACTAGCTGATTTTGGCTGGTGAACTTTCATGAACAATAAAGGTTATTTGAAGTAACCACAGGCTAAAACCTTTTGGTGAAAGAAAGCACTACAAATAACCTAAAACAAACCACATTGAGGCTCAGTNNGCCAAATTAAGCAACTGAAACCTATTTATCTTCCCAGATTGTGAATGGTGCAATTAAAAACTTTACCAACCTGTTCTAGATGAAATTTCAATATTTTACTTTTTGCCTAGGCATGCAATAACTTTAAGATGTCAAAACAGACCATTATACATGGTCTAAATGTGAGTCTGCTGTACAAGTATCAAGCATGGAAAAGCTAAAAAAAGACTGAGAAGAACAATTAAATGAAATTAAACCAAATTCGGAAAAAAGTATTTTGGGTTACATTTTTGTGAAAATGTGGCTTATCTAAACTCTACAATTGGCACTGAAAGCAGGGTCACCAATTGCAAAACATAAACTGGGCAGTAAATACTGAAGGTGTATTTGTAAGGGCATCTTGGCAAATACAAAGGGCACAATGGAATTTTGCTACTGTTGATTATTTTAGAGACATGTGTGGCATTCACACATAAAAGTGTCGCTGCAATTCCAACCTTCAACAAATAGCCATATTGTGGCACATTTGACATCAAGCTTTAGTTCTGAAAAGACAATGAGGTGACCTGACATTGATTGGCAAATGGATAAGCTGTAGAAAATTGCATGATTGCCATACTGTACCTGGAGCACCATAAGGACTGTTTGGATCAATTGAGCTTGTACCAGGAGATGGTTGGGGCTGTAATGGAGAGCTTGGTGGCATGTTAGGCTGGGGTGAGTGACTCTGCTGAAAGCTCTGTGGAAAGGTAGCATTGTGTGGAAAAGCTGGCTCAGGGGGTAAACTTCTGTATGGCAGTAGACTGTGGGATGGAACAGACTCACTGTGGCGTGGTACTAGCACAGGTGGAAGAACTGAGAAAGATATCAAAAGAGTGACAGTAACAGTGAGCAACTTAATGTTATTAGGACCTTAATCTGATGACTTGGTGAAGAAATACGTAATTCTGCGATTTGAGTTGCATATGCTGTAACATTGTGTGTTGTAACTGTGTAGTACTTCTAACAGGCTAGTTGAGGAGAAATATTTTGGGGGAGAAGAAAAGGATGTGCGATATGCGATAAAGGTCAGCTTGATCTCCGATCATGATCCACCAAACTTTCACACACTAAATCTTAAACCACCGCTCGAAATCTGATCTGCTTCCGTGGATGAATCATCTCCAGATTTCATATTGATTGTGTGTGCTTTCAAACTAACAAGTTGACCCCAAAAAGATCAGATCAGTAACTGATTTACCCCTCAAAATCCAGTAAGAATGCACTCCACATGGTGCCTCTCTCTAAAGTGCAAATAATTTGACCAAAGCTGACTGGGTTGATGGCACTGAGAAACGAATACTACACATCTACCAAGACACAGTAAGTAAGGGCACAAGAGAGAAATTATTAGTTCTTGTATGGCTGTTTAACTGTGAGCTCAAGTACAGCTAACCTAGAAAGAAATAAGACAACAGGAGATAACCAGATTCAGAGTGCTTTGACAGTCGATAAGGATCTCGATGTCAGAGTCAGATCCTGAGGAAGAGATCACAGCTGCAGAGTAAACGCAATTCAGATCCGGATCAGAGCCTCCTATGTTGATGCTGGCAGACCAGGATCTGATCTGGACGTTGAGATCAATAGGAACTCTCCAACATAGACCGTGACGTGAGATATCCAGTGAACTCTAGAACTCAGAACCCCCCCAACAAATATCCATGAACAGGATAAAACAAATTTCTTAAGGGTAAAAAAAAAAGCCATGTCTTCTTAATGATTATGCAAAACATTAACAATTTTTGTTGACATTTCAGTCACTACTACTTTGTTCATGAATGCCCTTTTACAATTAACAAAAGAGTAAATAAAGTATTGTTGTAACTATAGAAGTCAGCACTAAGCATGCAGACAGGACACATAGTTGGCAAATTTTGGTAAGTTTGAAATTATGTCCTGCATTCCTTTCCCCTTTTCCATACCTTGTTTTGGGGTACAAAAAAAATAGTTGGTTCATACAGAAAGGGAAATAGTGGGAACCTCTGAATAAGTAGAAAGTGAAATAGTGAGAACCTCTGAATTAGGAAGATAGTGTAAGTCTCTAGAAATGGAAAAAAAACTAGAGCAGCGATGCTGCAGTTGCTCAACCCTTCTGATGTTAGGAAGTGTCTAGTTTAAAATAAATTTGGAACACATCTATGATCCTAAAATGTT
>VJOZ01053882.1:0-10090 GCA_009801055.1 Stichopus horrens
TTACAGGTCTTAGTTTTACAGGTCATAGGTCTTAGTTTTATGGGTCTTAGGTCTTAGTTTTACAGACACTCGATGTAGCCTCTGAGAGCTTCTCTGAATTATTTCTGGTCACCATTGTTCCTGTGGCTCTGTTACAGATGCAGATTGTCCTGAGTATGTTTGATAACCTGATTGTTCTTTGTATAGTAACTTGATTGTCCTATGTATGGTTAAATCTGATTAGGTATGATGACTTGAGCAACTTTTATGATAAACTATTTTTTTTAAATTATTTGTTAAATTCATCAAGGTTTACCAGTCATTGTGAAAATTTCTCACCAGCCTGTATCATTGCATTGGGGAAAAAACAGGTTGATATCTTTTTGCTGGATCCTTTCCAAGTATAACAATGTAGGATATCTTGAAGATGTAATGGACAGGCCCAGGTCATGAAGAAATCCACCTCAGAGTTTGTCTAACAAAGGGCTAGTGATGTAGGCCTTTCGAGCAAATGAGTGTGCAATGATGCATTCTTCATTCTGCAGTGTATAGCCTGGATTGTGGAGATTAGGTTATAGGCCTGTAGTCAAGAGGTGGAGAGGGGTTCTTAGGGCAAGCACCCCTGAAAAAGTGTTTTGTCCTCTCCTAGTATTTTTTTTGGGTGAAAAAATATCAACAGGTCATGTCATATGAAATTGGAGCGATTGGCCCTACGTTAAGAATCTGATCTGGCTGTAAGGTCTGGCTTCCATCCAAGAGCAGATCTACTCGCCAAGGTAAGAGATATTTTTGGTGTGTTCAAACACTGTCCTGGGGAAGGGTTTTCCCCTCAAATTTGAAAAATATTTTATCACTGGGGCATCAACGTATGTATCCTGCCAAGCGATGGATGCACCGCATCAGTTTACCATGGTTGTAATTGACCACCACTTCTATCATGTGGTGACAATTAGGTGTTGTTATGTGGCCATCTATATTCATCGTACGCACATGTCATAGCAAATTAGTCATTGTGAAATTCTTTGCTGTGATGTGTGGTGATGTGCGTTAATGTTTTGGAAAACATGAGTAGTTTGGACTTTTTGACTGATCAAATTTCAGTTGAGGCTGTTGAGGCCTGTGGTAAAGAGTGATGAAGAGCATGCGAGCGTGTGAGAAGCATGAATTGCGCGTTTCACGTGCCAAATGCACAATACATGAATATTAATTTTGTAACTCTGCAATAGGCTGATCACTCATTCTGAGCTATATATGACACTTAATCGGATGATCGTGTCATCGAGTGCGAACTAATTTCTCTGTCGTGGGATGGTGCATGATTCTGTTTCATATACAGAGTGTTGGCAAATGACATCCGATGGTACAGTTGCGTTGTAGCTCCTTTGCATTGTAACGGATATTTCTTGGAAGAATAATTAAAAAAAAAAAAAGAATACCTGGAAAGAGTAATTGTTTCTTGGAAGACTTTTCCATTCACTAATTCATTCGACAGTCTGATGTCAAACTTTTCACCACGAAGTGTTTCTGCAGTTGAGATTACGGCGATGCTATTAACCCAATTTGTTTCTGTTGTGCAAACTTAGCATGTAAGAAAAGCTTTGCGAGCTATCTGCAAAAATGACTGTCACCAATCAGGAAAAGAGTAATTAATTTTTCCTGTAAATGCTTTTGCTCAGAATCTGATCAATATCCTCTCTTGTGTCGTTTTAACCTATAAACAGGAGTATTTGGTTGATCTCATAAAATGAAAACAGTGCAGTAGTTCTGCACTTCCACATTAGCAGTATATGACAGATAGACTGTTATATTCACATGGATAGACCCACCTGTGTCTTGTCTATAGGGTTTAATTCACCATTGGGCAAAAATATTATATTGAGATCTAGGAATGATGTTGTTCCAATTGTTTGCTATATATAGCTTTGCTTAATTCACACAGTCTTAGTTTTATGTATGTACATAGTTACGTACATACGTATGCATACACACATACACATATACATACGTAGGTGCATACCTCCTTTTTCATAATTCTCTACATAATTTCCTCTACCTTTTGAGCCTCCATCTGGTTTCCTTGACTTGAGTTCTTTTTGGAAGTCTGGTTCTCTGACAAGTCTACACCATTTAAGTATCCTTCTCTTATTATCAGTATATATCTTCTTGTAAGATATTTTTGCCTGGTTACATATTGTTTTTGTGCCCTTTTTCATAACACGCAGTCTGTCCGGTGATGTCCGTAATTCTCACTACAGTCTCCTCCAAGGTCTTTCCATTTTATCTCCTTTTTACTCCTAACTTTTAAAGGTCTAACATCACCTTCTCCCTTTGCCTGACTCTGTTTGTGAACTCTCCTGCTAGTGGTTTTGGGAGTTTCCAGAGTTTACCTTTCAAGCATTGCTCGGGGCGTTCCCCTTGTTGGAACACATTCTACTACAGTTAAGCTACATATATTTGATCAGCCTATTGCCCTCCTATCTTTCACAGAAATGCATCTAGCTGCTATGAGCTGGCTTTACATGTTAAAGTTTCAACCAGGTGATTTTGGGAAAAACCTTTGGTCCCAGATGTGCCGCCTGCTCTAGATGTGACCTCGGGAGGTTGGTGTTTAAACACCTTCTCCATCACTTTCAGGGAAATACACATATGAGACATCTCTCACTAGTTTGATAGTTGTAAACTATAGTAATATATTTGGAGTTCAACTTAAACCCACTCTGTCAAAGAATGGTTGTTGACTTCTATATTCTCAGAAAGTGAACTTTTTACTTTGTTGTTAAATTAATTGTGCTGCAACATGCATCCATTCTGTATATTTACCACCATCTTTTCTTGCTTTTGAGAATATATATAGTCTAGATATACTTTTTAGTGTTATGAGGGATATTGGATAAGAGAGAGGGGGGGTGGGGAGTATAGGGATACTTCATACCCCATTCATCATGCAGTTATAAAGTCAGCTTGATTGGAAGTTCCTGCTCAAAAATTTCACACAGTATTACCGAGCAGTCTGCTGCTGCCCCTACTGTAGGTGAAATTTGTTAAATGCTTCATCCTCCGGGAGGCCCGAAATGTAAATAATTTCACCTTCTTTTCTGTTTTATCTCCTGGCAGAATGTTAACAATGTTATTTCAGCCACATTAATGAGCCTGCGAAGCTCGATGCACACGCTTGGAGCGTGATCTTCGTACCTGTGAATTGCTCTGGTTAATTTTAATCTTTTTTTTTTCAATATCACAAATTGAAAGTAAATTGCAGACTCTCCATAAACCCTCCTCTGGTTTATCATTATAATCACCTGGAGTGTTTATAACCTAAAATGCTGAAAATTGATTACAGAGTTCCTTTCATCAGGGTTTGTCAATAACAACGTCAACTTTATGATTCTGGAAATCCTATTTGTTTTAATTTGTGTGTCAGTGTTGTCGAAGGGAGATTGCTGCGCGTTTACTAATCATTTAAAGTGCGGTTTAAATGGAATAAATGTATAATGCAGAGAGCATTGCACTTCATGGAAACAGTCGAAACTTTGATGAAGACCTGTAGCAAGTATGAAATTAAAGCAGGAGTGAAATTGCAATGAAAGTTATAAAAGTGAGTTTATCTTTTAGAAGAGGATTTGTTTCATTCAGGGTTAGAGTTATCAAATGCTCAATCACTGGGGAATCATATTTCTTGTCCAACATGGACTTTTGTCAGATATGTTAAATGGGATATATTAATAATACGTTGATGCCATATTTGTCTCTGATATCCTATACCCCCTTGGAGCTCGAAATGTTTTTGAATTAGAGGATAGGGATGTTTACCGGTTCATCAAACTATTTGAGTTTGAAGATTTCATGTTAGACTGTGCTGATAGGCTAGCAATGCCAGGGGATGTTGGTCCATATGGGATGGAACTACTGCTTCCACCTTCCAATCCAGTACCCGCACAGTTTGAAACGACTTGATCATTGCAACATCAACTGAAATTTTTGCAGAAATAGACTTTTTTGGGAGGATTTACCGACTGACGAGACTTCATGGCAGTGAGGTGTTCTGTATGATTGATTGTCATTTTATTATGTATCAAGCTCTGTCATCGATCCCAAACGTTAACTATACGTTATGTTGTAACCGCAATCGGTACCGCAAACATCAGAATCAATTCCTTCCCAGATTTTGTAACATTTTAAACTCACAGCAAGCTTGATATGAAGGTTTTCATCAAAACCCCACAGTTCCAACACAATTCACAGGAAACTTTGGAAGTATAGAAGAAGGTTACAACTTTGTCGTCAAGTGCGCATCTGTGACTGTTTGCCTCAAATTTTGTCGTGGACAAATAAGCAGCTTCATGAATACCGCCAAAATACTCCCTGCACTGAAACGTTGCTTACATTATCTCGATATCCGGAATTGTGAACCAGTTTGATCGTTTGAACCTCTCTCTATGTATCAAAATGTCAGCTTGGAGTATATTTTTGGCAGCCAGTTTAGCATCCATATTGTCTAGCTGCCCAGCCCCACCCCCACCCATAGTAACAAACTCTCTTCACTGCTGGCTGGTTTGATATTATTCTGCTACGGTACTGATCTCTGCTGCACCCCATTATCTCACCATCTGTCATTTTAAAGTTTTGACTGTAAGGCTCTTTGTACCGACCAATAATTTCCTTGGACTTCATAATTATCGCTTTTGGGAAAGCCAGGTACAGATTAGAGAAGGAGGCATAATGGGGGAAAAATGCAAAAGTCTTTTTAAAAAGCATTAATGCAGTGTTTGAAACAACCATAAGTTGATACATTTTTTCAGAGCTCAGGGGACTGTGGAAATTTGTTTAGTGTGGGGCAGACGAGGATTTTATTTCAAAATTTGATTTGATTAAGGTTTGATGAACCCCCAAAATTGGCTAAATTTTTTGCCTGAAAATGATTTTTCAAACTTTTTTATTAAACATATTTATGAATATATAGAATATCAGTGATCATTTCAAATTAAGGCATAAAACCAGTATCCTAGTCTCATACTCATTTGACCAAATTATGACTTTAAATTATTGAGGGGTACAATTGCCTGAATTGAGTTTCTTGTTTTCATCATAACATTCGAAACTTTTAGATAGGTATAGGAAGAAATATTTGCTTAGTAATGGGCTCTATATATTGATTAAGGTCTTAATTGCTTGGGCTCCAAGTAATTTTGCAAAGATGACAGCCATCAGAACTATCGTGTTTATAAATGTTTTAAGGAGAAATCAGCAATCTAAACATGTCAATAGGCAAGCAAACTTTGCAAAGGGAAACTTTGTCCTAAGTCAATTTTGTCCCATCACTTTCTGATCAAACTTATCTAAAGTCTTGCCAATGGACGTTTCTAGACTCTCTCAAACTTTGGAGAATATGCAATTTTTCTTGTCTGCCCACTTTCTTGCAGATTTTTCTTCAGTTATTTTTGACATCTTCTTTATGAAAGGTTTTTACAAATATTTCCTTCTTGAGCAATTTGTTAAATTCCTTCAAATATTAAAAAAAATTCAAAGCATTTCTTTAGTTTTTTTTTTAAACTTTTGTTGTAAACCTAAGAACTTATTTATCTTGCATATGGACCAGTGTTGGCCTTAGGGGTCAAAATAGTTGCAGGAAATTTCTCTCTCCCACAAGTTTTTTTTGGGGGGATGGTTTCAGATAGTCCACAGGAAACAGTATTGGACTTTTTGAGCAGATGAACACTTTGTTCCAGGGACAATTTATGAATTCATAGCAGAAATTTTGCACCTTACTGCGAACACAGCACAGGGCTAAATGAATTCATTTGCATTAATGTTTAGGCAATTTTTATGTGTCTTCTTTGCTCCCTTCTGACATATCTCAGCAAAGCATCAGCACACTAATCTACCATAAACACTGAACAAATAATACGTTTAGCATGCATTCAGACTGCCGTTTAAAACACAATTTGTCCTTCAACGCGATCTTCCCATATCACCAGTGGGAGCTTAAAACTGGAATGTGAGTTGAAAAGCTGTCACTGAAAAGTCAAATTCCCATGGAATATGTCATAGCTACCACAGGAAAACAATTATTGCCTCAGCCCAGTTTGTGCATACATGAATATTCACATCCATTCCCATTGGTCTGTTTTATTTTGTGATTGACTGCTATGCTTTCTTGGAGAGCTCAAAGTTTGTGGTGCCAACAGAAATGTTGATGCAGTTTTCATATTCAAATATCTGGAAGATGAATACTGTACATACTGCAGTTCAGAATTTGCGACAGGTGATCTTTTCCCCTTTTTTCTCCCCACTGAAATACTGAAGAAGAGCAAAATTAGATAACCAGGCGATTGCCAGCACAACTCATATCTCAGCTTTAAAGGTGGAGAGTTCTTTGCATGTACTTTCACTTACAAAACTAACTTTCTTGATTTCATCTGGTCTGTATTCTTTCAAAAGTTCATCAGGGGAATTTTATTTTAGTTACCTCATACACCTCACCTTCAGTGCTGACTATTAACATTTTTTGTATGCTTCAACAATGTTGAAAAACTGCATTTTGACTGCTGACAGTGTTTTGACAATTTCTAGCATCCTAGAGTTATAGAACGAACCTGAGTTGTGTTTTGATATGGTATAGAATCCAACTGGAGGCTTCGGGTTCACCTTGTCAGAAAAAATGAAGTTGAAAGGACAAACTGTGGCTGTCAGTGCCTGCCACAGCTGGTTATTAATCTGTGCTAGACACTGACTGATGGAGGACCTTAACTTTGGTTCTCTTTGCTAAAAGAGTTCAGGGATGTTTTGCAGTAAAGTTCTCTTTCAATATTATCCCCCTTGTATACACGCCGACAATGTGCATTTTATTCACTTCAAATTTTTGAAGGCCTTTTTCGGAGGCAAAGGCGTTCAGAGTCAGCTGAATGTCCTGTTTGTTAGGCTGTCAAACACACACTTTGAATTTTTTAAATTTCCTTGGCATTGCTGAAAAAATACATGTTGAAAAAAATGACTCTATAACAAAAATTGCCTAATATTCAACTGACTCTGTGAAAATGGGGACATTACTGTATAGTGTCACCTAAAGTTCCCCAGTTGACCTACAGCCTAATAATTGTAAACATTGTTAGGCTTACTGTAAGCCTAGGTATATGGGTTTCAGAATCATTGGCAGTTTGGACCACCCACAGTGTGCAATTGATGTATCGTTCTTAGCAATGTATTAGGCCTACAGTAAGTTAACTTGCCCTCAACCCATACCTATTTTCTGCAGGATGAGCAATATTAATTTTGGATGGGCAAATTTTAATTACTTAATTCTCTATTTCAGTAGTAACCCCCCTCTTGCTTCTGAGTCGGAAATATTGTGTCAGTTGCACATGTCCATGAATTCCCAGCAATTGTGTCCACACTCCCAAAATTTGGTAAGTTAGCAGTGGTTTTATTCAGTTGGGGGATTCACTCTTGTGAAAATGCTTGCAGAAACCTGCATATACAGTATATGCCGCTGTGTAGGCTAAGTTACAGTCGTATTCCAGTGCTGGTAAAATCATTTCTCATTGTCAGAACGAAAGCCTAATTAAGGACCAATTTTGTCGCCTCTGTCTGTTGGTAATAGAAAAGAAACTGATCCTAAGGGTATTCTTTGTGATGTTACAAAGCCTCAACTCTGTAGTTGTTATCACTTCCGGGCCATTTCAGGAGAAAAACAGTTTAAACGTATTATAGGACTCGTATTTGTACCAGCAAATGGTAGGTTAATGTACGCTTGGCTGAGTACAGTGCTTTCGCGAGCGCAACAGAACTCAGTCCAGTGACATCAGATTTGACCTTTCGGAGAAATCACACGACCTTACCGTTTTTATTTTGGTCCAAAAGCAAGCAAGGTTTTCAGAAAGTGATTAAAAATAGAAAACATAATTNNTTTTCATGGAAAAGTTATAAAATTCCATTTTAAGTCATGCATGCTCTGGAGATGAGTAGGGGACCGTTAACTGCCTCCGAATATGACCTTTAATCACTGCAAAATTAACATATGCAGCTGCCTAGTGATAACACCATCTGCAGTACCATGTGACAGGCTCCGGAGTTGGCTGTTTTGGAATCATAAAATGCAGGTATCTGATTCAGTGATTGTTCTACAGATGCCACATTTAACCTAATAGTGAGATTGTACCGCCTTCATTTTTTTTTTTTTTTCGTTTTTTATCATTTGTTGCAGATTGCAAGGCCGAACATAACACACGGAGGAAAGTGTACCTTTAACTTTGACGATCGTTGCGAGACTACGTTTTGGGGAAAGTATATCAAAGGGCACAGCATCGCATTCTATGAACTTAGTACAGACAGCGTAAACATGTAGTGTACAGCTGTACTTTTTTGCTGAGGATAATGTTATGTATAAACTAATTTGTTCATGATTACCAGAACAGAAAAAAGGAAAAAGACATTCAAAGCTAGAATAGGAATTAAAACGAGAAGCATTAATTGCCAACGAAACAATGCTGAGATCCGCTGTGATTTCATCGAGCTTGGACACCTCGTGAAAAAGAGCCCATCGATCGATCGACATCACCATGGATAAAGAATTCTATCAGATGGGGGAGTTCCACGGGGACACCGTGAGCTTCACACCATTGGATGAGCTGATGGAGGAGGAGGAGCACGCCACCAGCGGATGCACGGACTGCTCCATGCTTCGACTCAAGCACAAATTCCGCACCATGGACCTGGAGTCGCTGTTTATACGATACTGTACGCAGCTTAGGAAGTCTCTGGTCGGAATGCTGTGTCTGGTGGGGGTCATTCAAGTGGCTGCTCGGCTTGTAATGTGCTTTTTTGTTGATGTGAGTTCATTGTTATTGTCATTTAGTTTGTTTTGTTTTTTAGTTAGAGAGAGACTGCTGGGGGAGTCAGTTTTTCCAAATGAAACGGGGCAGGAGGGAAAATTCTTGAATGGGAGATTATCAACCGACTAGCAAAAGGCCAAATTGTTTGTATGTATTGCAAATATTTCCCACTTAAGATTTTGAATGCCTTTGAAGAGATACAAGAAAAGAACAACGTAATTACTGTTGACAGGAAAGATTTAGAAATGTGGCGAGAGGTGGAGTGCTCTGTTAAAGTTGCCTTCTTTTCACGGAAAAATGTAGTCGGGAGGTTTTGTTGGATAGGAGAATCATGATGAAGTAAATTATACATGTATGTGAACAAAAAACTTTAAGACTGCTTGTGTAATAGAGAAATGAGGTGTTGGATTGGCATGGATCTAAAAAGAGAGTGATGACTTCATGTGAGAAGGGAGAGGCAAGGCATCCTCTGTGAAGGTGATTATGCTTGTCCCATTCTTTCATCAAATCGCTCAGAGTGGCCCATGTACCCAGGGTTGGAGGGTGACTGAATACAGGACGTGAGGGTGGAGGGTATGATATGTTATTTTGGGCTCGAATATGCCTGAATTCAGTAGTTAGTTAATCAAGAGGCGTTGAGCCACCAATCTGTTACTTTTGTGTCAGTGTCACTGTGTCAAAAAAGTCCTTTTTTACAAATTTATCATTTCGAGATTTGAAGTTTGTTTGCTAAGAACGGTATATCAGCGATCAGAAGTTTAATATCTTACCTGCATGAAAAATTTATCGTGCGTAATTTAGTTGACTGGAACAGTCCTGTGGCACTGATGCTGTTCAGCTCATATGATATTGTCGTGGCCAGTCATGTGGCACATCATGTGACTGATTAAAAGTTCATTTGCGACACTGAACCAGTAGCGACTGTCAATTATTCCACACTCCCATTTGTTGCAGATTAAGACAGCGCTGTATAAAGTTCAGCGCAATTATGTTGATGTTAAGTATGAATCTTTTACGAGATAACCACGTGCCAATGAAATAAAATCTTTGTTGATAAATCAGCGACTGTCCTGTAGCCTGATTTAACTCACTCGTCCCTTATCTGTCTCTACAGCACCACTTAACTATCGTGCCGTCATCTCGATGATTGTATAATTGTTTGATAAAATTGAGGTTATAGCAGTAGTGTGTGTGAATGTTAAGGATGCCTGCAACATTAATTTTAACATTTCTGAATTGAATGCCCATTTTTGCCTTTTCAAAAGGTTCTATCATTTTTCGAG
>VJOZ01053909.1:0-17693 GCA_009801055.1 Stichopus horrens
ACGATTATGAACCCATTTTAGGTACGTTTCCTCTAAATAAGGGCTCATTTGTGACATTTAAAATATCGGCGATGGATTCCTTAAGTGCGCCAATTTTGGGGTACTGTACATATACTAAAATGAATTGCAATGAAATTCCTCATGACTGGTTTAGCAATCGACCTCTTATTTCAACTTTTTCTTGTATTATGGAAGCTATGACATGCATTACTGTGTTAAAAAAATCGTCTTACGTAGACGAGCATAAAGTTGTTTTTTTTTTGTCTTTCCATAGAGTGTTATCCTGTAGAGTGTCGAGAAGGATACAACTTCAGAGAGAAGACCTGCATGTGCCGTAAGTTCAGAACTCTCCTCACGCACTAATGATTCAGACGGAAGCATTTGGGAGAATATTACCATTTAAAATACAAGTCACAGCCACAAAGTTTTAAGGGGCAATTGAAACCCCAAATGCCATTACAGACATGGAAAATAATTTGTGTTACCTCTCGTTAGACCAAAGACGAGTCGCATCCGTGAGCTAAAACGCACTGTCTGATATTAGGAGGCCAATTGTTTTGTGACCTGACAGAATGGTATCACCCTGAATTTTTCCACGTCGACTAGCTTAAGCCTCCTAAATGATAATTATAATATAAATAATTTGTTACTTTCGTTTTATCCCATCATGACACAGTGAAAAGTATTTTAAGTGACGGAATCAATTCTAACTATTTCAACGTTCATGTCAAACTAAATATGCATCAAATCTTGAAAGCGAAGGAGACAGAGGGAATTAAGGGTGCGGGTATGGTCTTGGTAGAAAGCGAGAAAAGAAAAATAGTTAGCTTTTTACTTTGACTAGCAAGGAACTAATGGTTTGGAAAACTAGCATCGGTACTCGTAGGAATTTGTTAACGAAATGTTGTCGACTTGTTTGTTTTTCAGGATGCAGAAGGCGGCGATGTGAAAATGGATTCGTCTTTAACAGAAAGTGTTGTGATTGTCGTAAGTCTAGTTTGATTTTGTGATTATCATTCGGTCAGTGTATCCATATACACATAAAGGGTTTGGAAGCACCACATTGGCTGCTGTCACTAGGAAAACTGGGGAATCTCAGGTGATCGTGTTATAGACAATTCACTAACATTTTGTTACGATTTCTTTGTCACCGATTTCTTCCGTGAACTGGAGTGATGAAGTGACATATTTCCTTTAAATATCATACACCCGTTGGATGTAACAAATGTATCATTCAAATATTTTTTTAAGCTTTACGTTAACACTATGATAACCAACAGGTGATATGATACGTTCTTAAAACATTTAACACATTGTGAACTTCTCAATGGTACCACATTTTTCTGTTTCCTTTGTGTTTGCTTATGCTGGAATGATTTGTTTGTTAGTATTTACACAGTTACGGTATAAGATTGGCGAAATGTGCTTGAAGGAGACTGTTGATCAGTGTTGTGTGAATTTGATCAGTTGATCCGTTCGAGTAGCAACCATATCGTTTCAAGAGGTTATTTTTTTCACCTTGAGTCTCATGGCAAAGTGTTGTGATACAATGAGATCAATATTCCATTGGGGTGCGTTTTTTGTTGTTATTTTTTTTATGTTAGTGTATGTTTTTTTTTTCAAAATCCCTGCGTAAATTCGTATCTAAGATTTCAGAAGAATTAAACCAGTACAGTAGATATTAACCAGTATATATAAACACGATGTCAAGATTGTACGATAATTTTTAATATGAAAGCATCTCCCCTAAATGAAATCTATGATCACCCCCAGCTTTCAAAGACATTCTTAGTACGACATAGATCAAATAATGTCGTCGTAGCACCACCATGATTGCCAAATCTATACATTTCAATTATTTCTATTTTTTCTGCCAAAACAGGGTGTCGTCGGTACATGGTTTGCGAGCCACCGTATATCTTCAGTAAAAATACGTGTAACTGCGGTAAGTCATAGGGTTTCGCATTCATCATTTTTACTCCTTTGTCTCTTTCCTGTTGCGTTAAGGGATTCCTATCCATAATCATCTACGCTCTTTACCTTCCTGGATGTCCTTTAATTGTAGATGATGTACGGCGATGGAAGCATGCATGGTAAAAAGTTCTTATTCAATATCTTAATCGGTGTTCGAATGGCCACTGGCGTCCTCTGGACGCCATTCACTGCGTGTGTGATCATAAGACTAGAAGGGATTTTCAAAAGGTGGGTAAAATAATGTAAGGTAGGGGTTTCCTCCCCTGCGTCGTAGAAGAGCAATGGTGACTATGGGTGCGGGGATGGGGTTGGTTTAATGTTTTTCGGTTGATGCCATATATCAATGCTTAGAAAATTGGATGAAAAGATGGTGTTTGTAAGATGTAACACTTGATCTCGACTGCCCTTAGCCTTCTTACGGTTGGGCTTGGCTGTTGGGAATGCCTGCATGTGGTTGGGATAGTGGATAAAGCGTCGGATGGCATTACTTAAATAATCCACACATGGTTGACACCTTTGTGAGTTTAATGTTTACGTCAGATTAATTCAGACCTTGAATTGCAATTAATTTGTGGAGGAAGCCCGTGACTTACATTACAACTGGGTGACTAGCAACTCAACGATTTTAAAGTAAAATGAATAAGGAAAATGATAAGGAATAATTTTCTACTTTGAGTTTATAAAAATCAAGCTCAAACTTACTTCATCTTATCTAAAGTTTATTGGAGGATTTGGAAAATCTCTGTCAGCATCGATGCATTTCAACGTCAATGTTAGATTTTTATTATCGCACAACCAATGTGGCTACTAAATTCAAACTCATTCTCTTATCTTTTTATTTCTTTTCACTTTTAGAGCTCAAAGAGTTGCCACCTAATTAAAGGTAAACGCATCAGTCTTTCTTATGGAAATTTGAAACCTGTTAGTTCGTTCTTTTTATTTGACACCTGTTCGAACTATGCAGAAATCATGTAATATTAAACCTAAAATCCCTCCCCTTTCCCTCCACATCTCACATCAACAAGGACCTTCCCTCCCTCATATCAACAAGGGAGAAAGGTGGCGTTAATTTATCTTTAAGATAACGCCGTAAGGCAGCTACAAGTTATACCACTAAAAACAAGTTAAACACGTCTGTAACAGACTTTGAAACACGGAAAGTGTTTATGCTGAAGTAAAAACGATAAAATTTGATCAACAAACGCTTGACATAGTGAAATTGAACACATTGAGTACTTTGAGTCATTTTAAGCATCATACGTCCAATTTTGAGTGCTTATATAGAGTTTGAAGGTTACCAAGCAAACGCTCAGAATTGAACATGAAATGTTCAAAACTTTTTGTGAATACATTGCGTCACTGATACATGTTGCACTTGGCGTCAATGTATTTATTTAACCACATGAGACGTTTATTGCGCTTACGTATTTAGGTGCTCTACTGCAGGATAAACTCCACGACGTGTTCAAAATCTGTTACAGAAAGTGCTTAACTTTTTTTAACCGTGTATAAGAAAAGCGAAGACAGTCGTAAATTGTGAACTTGACGACACACCCACATAACAAGATTTACACATTGCATACTTTTATAATTTTTGTATAATTAATCCAACGATTAATCCTTTTTATTAGTTTGTGTTATTTTGGGGCTTAGTAAGAGACTTCGAGTAAATATTTTCCATCCTCTCGAGTCACTGATTCACTTGTGTCACTGTTCTAAGCAGTATCAGCCTTACAGACCTATATTGATCCTTCCCATAACGTTTAACGTTGCTGAGATCAACATTAAACTCCTCTTTATGTGTTTCTTTTATTTTCCTTAGTTCAACATCGCGCTGAAACCCGGTTTCGTCCAAACCGATAAAGGATAAAACCGTTAAATGTCATCTACATCAGCTCTAACTTTTGTAACTTCTAAATTGCTTAAACATCTCTTAGTGTTAATTTTTTTTTCAGATGTTACTTACACTTGTAAGTAACGTGTGATATAATAATTGATAACGGTAAAGATGCCCTCAGGCTCAGCAGATTGAATACCTCTCTAGTGGAAAATCCATTATTGTCGTTAAAGCATAGAATTGGAGAGCAAGTGTGACACTGTTGAATGTTGAGAAACATAGCACATGAAAAAAACCGCAATGGAATGAAACTTGAGACTTTTCTGTAAACGGTGACTGGTTAATTTTGAGTTGCAGTAACGGTAATACTAATTTGTAAATTAACTTGAGATCTGCAAACGAAAATACCCCTCTTGTCATTTTTCTGTGTTGTCCATTTACTCTTTAAACGGAACATCCTGCTTGATGCGGAGAATTGTGAAGGTGACTAACTAAAGGGTACCTTCGGAGGGTGAAAGATGATACAAAGTGGGAATTTTGCAACGGAACTACCGTGCTCGTATTACGGTTAGCCAGCTGTCATTTACAGCTAACTGGTATGGTACACACAAGTACAACCACTTCAAGCTAATAGAGCATGCATCTCGGACGTTAGTTGTTATACAGTCTTGTAGTACCTGCATGTTGGCAAAGTAGAAAATGGAACGTGAAAATCAGTTCAAATTGTCTGCAGAACTGGTACTGCGGTGATCATATATGGATCAGACATCTTAGGCTTAGATTAGTAAGATCGACAAGTACGTCATTTGGAAAACTAGTTACCAAACATTTAATGTTACTACCAGTTTTATAAATGGGTCATTTCACGACACTGGTGATAAGAATTTGAAGGCAGAAGACAATTTGAAAATTAAATAATTTGGTCACAATCTGACAGTTTGCTAAAGGCTACCGTCCTCAGGATTTCATATATTTTAAGCGAAATCGTTGACATTTTTATCATTGTAACAAATGTTTCTATTTCATAAAAAAAATGCTTCCCTACTCAATGTGAAACTTTTCCTATGACGGAAACGTTAATTGATACGAAAATAATTTAAGATCTCTTGAATTAAACATTCTCAACCAAGTATGATGCGTTGAAAAAATGTACTTTACACATAAGAGATCTTCACTTCTCAAGATTCCCAAATAAAATCAAAGCAGTTATTATTAATGATCAAATAGTCCGAGTTTGGCACTGATCTGATATTTTTCCCTGATTATAACAGCTTTAATTGTTGCAATAAATGAAAATAATCAATAGTTTCTTTCATCACTGCAGCCATCGATCAAATGGAGCAACTAGACATATCTGATCATATCTAGTGTGACAGGCCCATATGAAGCTTTTTTCAGTGAGGGGTTTGATTTTCCATAAGTGGAATATTTTACCAACTAATTATGACCAACAAACTGAAACTAATTGTATACTTTGCTAACGTAGGCCTACTATCACAGGCTGAGCCGAACTCCAGATCTTGTGAGGGTAGGGAGATGCTTTCGAACCCACTGAACCCCCCAGAATACGTGCCAGTATGAGGTGGAGGCCTCAGATAGCACCCTCGATTACCGACGATGTTTGAAATAAAACCATAGGCATACAGTTGATCCCACCAGGGAGAAAGACATTAAGTAACACAAAACAGAAAGAAAGATAAAATTATAAATTAAGGAGAGAGGATCAATGCAAATGCTGATAAAAACAACGCAAACACAAGACTCTACATGCAGCTGCAGATTTTATTCCTATTGTTTCCGTATAACCACTCGTTCTCGTTCCCTCACCCGCGTGTGATCGCAAACGCTCCATAGCCTATAAGTAAAGACCAAACGTTGCGGGTGTACGGATGTAGGTTAAAACTAGCCAACAAGATACTGAGTCACACAATGTTTCGGTGAAACAAACATCTGATAAACTGGATAAACCAAAAGTTGAAAAATAAGAACGTTGAATTCATGATAGTTTATTAATTTATGAATAAGTGTTAGTTTAAATATCGACTATAGGAACCATCTCTAAATAACAATCAAAGTTCAGGAAAATGGCCTCCACATATCCTCTAATGTTATAACATTGGGCTATCTTGACATTACTCTTTCTTGTCTCCATTACAAAATAAAATCCCCGAAAGGCACGGTAGTTATGCTAGTCTTTGCCTAAAAGTTAATTGCAGGGTTCTTAAAAAAGAATGATGTGAAATGAACTGGTGCTGGGGAAAGAAAATAAAGAAGAAAAAAAAAATGTCAAGAGAAAACTTAATGGACACTTAGGGACACCTTTTTTGGTCGAAATATGTACTTTCATCCTCGGCGATACCGAAATATTCAAATTAATGAACGCAATACTCATCTCACTAGAAATGACGTCGTCATTGTACTTCAATGTATATGGTACATAGAAATAGATAAAGTAGAATGACGTCATGGAACAATACATGAAGCCCAAACTTTGTTATGCAGAAAGGCGTTCTTATGAAACCATATATCTTATATAACACAAATCCAATGGAGAAATTTTTGGAGTCGCAAATAGCGAAACGTTGGAATGCAGTTTTTCATAGCTTGCATGCAGTTTTCTTTTATATTTAGACTTTTGCATTATACTTCCGCTTTCGCCATAGATGTATTTAGATATCGAACGAACAAATTTCGGCCGTTACGTGTATTGTATAGGACAAATGTTGTCCTCAGAGCCGTTTTCCCTCACAGCCAAGGGCGCCGCTTAAATTGTTTCATCTTCATTTGTTCAGTTTGTGGATCGTCAACCTGACGTCATTCTGCTTCGCCTGCTCCTATGATATGGAATGAGAAGTATAAGATTTTCTCTCATTTTAACATTGGGACCTTCTGTTCAAGGTGACTTAACATAAAATAACGTTCGTGGCTATTTTTGTGTCTGAAGGGCCATTTTAGAGAGATGTAGCGAAGTGTATTTTCTACGGCGTCCTCTAATGGTCTGTTACTGTCGTTGGTTATTCTACCTCTAGTTTGACTGACTTACTATTAATATTTCCATTCATGTATTTACTCCTATTACGTTTTAACATCGTTAACATTACCAATATATTCAAATGGAGTCTTAGAACTAAATAGGAGTGGGCATTACAGTGCGGATCTAGGGACATTAATTTTTTAAGGGGGGGGGCTCACGTTTTAACATCTAAGCGAGACGATACCACTGGCTGGCACGTAGCGTGCAAAAATAATATTTTGCCAAAATAGCTTTCAAGTTGCATGAAATGGCGCTTCTCGGGCCTCGTTAAAGGCTTCCAGGCACTGTTCATTTTGAGGTCTCGTGTTTCACAAGCTTACTGTCACAAAAATGAGGTACATGATACTTTATATGATTTGCCCCGTAGAACCCCACTGGAGCATTCTAAAATACATTTATTAGTAAGCAGCTATGTACTAATGCAATGATACCGTACCGAGTACTACCAGCGCCTACCATACTGTACTACGTACTGTAATAACTGCAATCTTTTACCTATCACTGATCGAGGCGTCATCCGTTGGTCCGAAACAATTTCTATAATGCTATGACACTTATCTACCAAATTTGACATTTTTAGGAGATACTTTGTCATATAGAATATATTTGTACATCTTGGGGATCTGCACATGAAGATTAATGCTAAAGATGGCCTGTAAGGTTTTATTACCTATGACATTTGACGTCAACGATCAGGCGAACACCAAACCTGATCTAGGTCACCCTCAAATCATGTGTCAAGCTAGTCGAACTCTACCACCGGCCATGATGAGATCACGCCGCACCTCTACATAAACACACTCACACACTCACACACCCAATTTCACCCCTCATCCCAGCTGGCCCCAATCAATTATCTAGATCCATGTCATTCGTACACAATGAGTTATACAATAGGACCTCATAAGACCTTAGCTAACCTACTAGGACCTAATAAGACCTACTAAAGCAACTAGTTTCAGATGAATACTACAAAGTGGGTAAAGTGGGGTTCAATTAAGTGACATTTTTTGCAACTAAAACAATAATGAACGAAGGAGTACAATATCTCCTCTCTATTACGTACATACGGATGAGATAATTATAGCATGGTAAACTTGACAATGTCGATGCGTGAAATCAATATATGTATCTCTATATTTAACCATTTAATGTCATTTACAAACATTCATCATAGTTGTATGTTTCGTTTTGAAAAAAAAGAAGAAAGAAGAATGACGCTTCCCCCATGATCCACGCCCAAGAGTGATACCTCTCTCCTTCCACTAGACCAGAAATTCTAGCACTGTTGTGGTACCAATAGGTTTAATCATGGAGTGTGTAATAACTCCATGGTTTAATAATACAGGTGTGAAATGAGAGAGCGTCTCGTAATTGACTGCAGTTGAGGGCGATTATGACACCATATCTACGAGGAGCGTCACCTTCGCGCGTAGCGTACTAGGAAATTTTTGATATTGCCTCTACGATATCAGGAAGTAGTATATCGCAGTCTCCCTGGCCTTGTTAACTTCAATTTAAACATTCTATACTTTTTTGCTTCCCGTCCCCCGTGGAAGCCCATGCTCAAGATAATGAGGGAGCATTGTAGGTCGACATCGTAATGCCCTTGAGGGATCAGGTACACAATTGGGGGAAGCCAACAAGATTTATCCAAACAGAATGCGAAATCTTCTCCGAAACGTGGAAGAAAAAAAAATGTGAACAAAAGAGAAACACAGGATGACGCAGGACGAGAGGAAATTTTCCGTGTGCAATAAAACTTCTCCAGTCTATATATTTCAGAATATATACAACAGAACGGGAAGAAAGAAATCTACTAAAAATGCTTAAAGCGATCTGAATAGTATCAGGTTTATATATTTACCTCTAGTCACACTAGAACTTATATTCTACACTGCCCGATGTAGATTACATCCACAAAAGCACTCTGGGATTTATTAATCTATAATATTGAAAACGAATATCAACTTAATATATTTTACTGTTCACTTCTCGTACACCATAACAAGGCCCGTTCCATTTGTTCCGCTCGTCTCCCACCTACTGTCTGATCTGTGTAACGACGGAAAATTGTTTTAGAAGCTATGAAAAAGGGGTTATACAAACGGATATGGTCAGTCCATACGAGAGAAAAAGAGCGGTACCCTCTCGACATGATACGATGGATAAAAGAAATAAACTAAATAAAAATATGAACAACCTTCATCCTACTTGGCATTTCATGAATTACAGACCTTTATAACGATCTTCAAATACGCTTTCGAGCTACAAACTGGGAGGCCGAAAATCATCCACATACCTGCATAGCGCCAACTGACCTCATTCACCCGTCACATCTCATTTCTGGTCTCTGAGAGGTTGACTAACAGTAACAATGTACAGATTTATGATGATGGGTGTTTCAAAACATTCATTTACTGCAACTTTAATCTATGATGAGTTTCAGGCACCATGTTGTCATCATGGTCAACCATTTGTCTGATATTCAGTTAATCGATTCAATTGATGGATTATAGTAAATGATGTACAACATCTATCTTCCATCTAGCTGCATTAATTCTCATGGATTTGCGTGCAAAATAAACATCTTCATCATCATCATCTCCATCATCACCAATCATCGTCATTATCATCATCAATCATCATTAACATCAGCACCACTAGCAATCACAATCTTCATAATTGCTGTCGTCGTCATCAACACCACCAATCATCTTCATCACAGTCATCACCACCATCAGTATCACCATCATCATCACCATCATCATCATCACCATCATCATCATCATCATTGATCATCATCATCATCATCATGAGAGTACACGTTAAAAAGCTTTTCTTATAGACATCTCACAAACCCCATGCTTAATCTGAATTTTGCCCATCTGCTGTAAGTCCATCCACATATTTCATACACCATGGTGATAATGAGACCTACCGATCCCCATCTGAAAAATACAAATGTACACATACCAATAGAGCAAGCATTTTTTCCCTATTCTGCCTCCATAAAAGAATCCCACAGGCCCAGTGATGATACAATGCATATTTCAATTACATAAAATAAATGATGGTAAATAGGTCAATATCATTAATTAAAAAGTAGTTCAAATCCATATAAAACCAATTACCAAAATGATTGCACCTCTGATAAAGGCTTCTTTCAAAAACAAAATTGATACTCTACCACATTTTTTCTTTTTCATTTGGTTAACTTCTACAATTACTTCATTTTCCATCATTTACAGATAAACTTTTCATCAGAAATTTCCATAGAAAACAAAAATGTTTTGCAATAAACCGTCGTACTCTACGTATAAACTAAATTTTATGTAACTCTTCTAGTTCATGGTGTTCATACACAATATTGAAACATTCATGAATGATGAAATTTCTTCAGCAAAAACAAACAGTGTCTTTGGCAATGACAAAGGAAAGATGAAACAGACAGACAGACAGATGGACAGACAGATACAGATAGGCAGACAGACAGCAGTCCATGTAATTTTATACATAAGTATCAAGCTACCTACAATACAAACAATTGTAATTGTGAAAAGTTTTATCTAACAGGTCCTGGAAAATTAAATTTTCAATTCCCATCTTCTGTTACCAAATATTTGCTTAATGCCATGTAAACATTGCCAATTTTTGGGGTGTTTAGTCAGTGATGTGCACATCCTTGCTTAATTGCCTCTGAGCTGAGTGAAAATGAAAACTACTGAAGGGCTAGGATGAAAAACTGAGGATGAGCAACTTGTGAAGTCCATATTCTCCAACTGCACAAAGAAGGGGGATTAGAGTGGAGGAATAGTTTGGTGGTATTGAGTGCCTGTACGTGCATGCACTGAGTTCCCGGATCAAGTTCCCAGTGTTGTCACTTGGAAATTTTCTGGAGACTCAAAATTAGTTGTTCGGTAAAGCAGTTTACAGTGGTGCTGAGGGAGTTATTTGGTGAGCTCAGTATGGGTGCCTGTCATCAGATTCAGGTCTTGTCGGCTTCAGGTTGATCCCTGCAGTTAATCCGTGCAGTAATGGGCCGTTGAGCTGGGCAGGGCACTCACAGTTATTAGAAATGTGGCTAAAGCCTGGGAGTTACAGTGCACTCTTGTCCGTGACATGGGGATGTTATATGGCAATTCCCAGGAGCAGGTTTGGGGTTGGCATGGGATTATTGTCTCAACCCTGTTGGGTTGTGCTCTAGACACTGAAGGAAGATGGTGAATTTTTTGGTTCATTTACAGTCAACCCAGGTTTAGGATTCTCCATGTCAGTCCTCAGACTTAATGACCCTCAAAAATTTCAAATTCAAATAGGGCATCAGAGTTATTTTGCTTGTCACACATTTCTCTGGTTGCTTGAGCTCAGTGGTTCTCAATCAAGGAATGGGGTATGGGGGGGATATTGGTATCTCACAGCTATGAATATTAATCCTGTGCAATATAAATTCTTAACTATTTTAATTCTGTGAGATGAAGCCCGAGTCCAACGATCTGACTCTGTGGGCACACAGTATATGTTCTCTGCACACTCACTTTAGTGTACTCTGTATTTGCTAAAGTCAATTCTGAAACTAGTACAAGCTCTAGAGTGACTAATACTGGATCTATACGCAAAAATGCTTTTTCAAGGAGAAAAAGGGGAAAAAAGTTAAGCACGAAAAATGACAATTAGAAAAGAGCCTTAACGTTGAGATTATTAAGAAAAAGTCATACCCTTTCGGTGATGTGAGGGAAAACAATTTGGTTGCCTCATAAAGAAGTGCACTTCACTCTTCAGATGTCCTCTTGATGATCGATATTTACTTTTGGCAAACAAATTTGATCTGAATGAAAAGAACCTTTTTTTTCCTGCTTCCTACAGAGTTTACCTTTCACGAAAGTTGTCAGCTCTGACAGAATCCATTAAAATGCGAAAATTATGCCTTGGTCAAACAGAGGGTGAAGCATTCATTGCTGAAATTGTAAAAACTGTGCCAAGTTGAGGGTTAAAAAAAAGGCTAGAGAAGGGAGTAACGTCAACCTATAACACGGAAACAGGAAGGAGCAAAAAAAAAACAAAAAAAAAAACAAGGAAAACGACAACTATTATGTGAGAAGTGAAAACTGGAAAAAGGGCACTAAGCTGGATGCCAGTATCATCACAATCTGTTTTCTCATCTTTTTGAGCTAATTGCATCTCGATGGATGGAAACATCCCAGGCAGTAAGAGGAAAAAAATATTGATAAAATTACCCAAATAATATTGTACAAAACCTTGAAAGCCAAAACAGGGTCCACCCACAATTTGAGTAAAGCAAACACTGCATTCCTGTGTTTGCAACAATGGAGAGATCTTGTGGAAAGTGATGTTATTTACCTAGCATGAAAAGACACAAAAAGCACACAAAATGTATGTCAATTGAGAAGCATGCAAACTAGTGCACAAAACTTCACTGCGAGACAAAAGGGCTAGCGACTATGGTGACCGGATGCGCACACACACCCAATTGCCAGATGCTAGACCGTAGTCGATACAGTAACGCATAGGTTACGTGAGGTAAGGGAGTGATCACTGTGACTTGCAACAATGGAGAGACCTTGTGAAAAATAATATTATTTACCAGACAAAAATGAATTAAAGACACATTTGCGGTATAAATGATATCAACAAAACAAAGGAAACGGAGAGCATGATCATGAAAGCACTAATGAAAAATGGAAGAGGAAAGAATTTCTTGTTGCTAACTGAATAATTTCCATCCTTGAAATAGAAATAATAAAATTGTCAGAAGATAATTGCATTCACAGTAACACTGCAATTCAGCTAATGATGATATTGCAGTGTCATACAGATGACGTACTCTTATTAAAGGCAATGTGACATGCTTCTCAAAGAGAGCTCGGGCTTCATTCAGAAGTTGCGAGGTAAAGCCTGAACAAAAATCAGAGGAATTTTGTTCATATCTATTGCTGTTTTTGAGATACCACTTTCCAAAGTTTGATGAAAATGCAAAACAGATGACATGGAGTGTCAGTATTTGTGTTGTTAACTCTTTATACATTGTCTCTTAATTGGGTTACTGGGTTTCACTCAGGTAAGTAATATCAATATTTTTGAAGACGAAAATGTATGCTTCCAAAATAAAGACCTCTGGGAATACAAAATTCTCAATTGTCCTTGTAACAATACTATTAAAGGATTGAAAACATAAGATATATCACAGAAGTCCATCTCTTGATTCCCAAATTTGCATGACTTAGACAATATTTATGCATGATAAAGCTCTGAGACAGGAATCTGCCTGTTTAAGTGTCAATATTTGATGGATATTAATGGAAGTTGTTGCAAATTTTTCAAAATTTTAAATGATTAAAGCACCCAATAGTCCAAAATGTCACACAACCTTCATAGCCCTGCTTACGCTAATCCCAAGAAAAACATGCTTAATATTCGACTGCAGCGGCCACGTCCCGTTGTTTGGAGCAAAACAAATTCCCTTCCCCAAATCCAAACATCGATGACTGTTACAAGCGAAGGAAAAAACAGATATTAAGGTGATGGAGAAAAGCAGAAGAGAGACAACATATTCTACATACGACGACGACGGCTGCTGGAGATCAAAGGGACTCGCATATCAAATGTTCCACAGAAGTTAGAAATGATCTTCACTTCATGTTACCTCTCTCCTGTTGTCATGGCAATACTGCAAAACCAGCCTTGTATTAACACTGTGGCCCCACGAGTTGCCTAAGGCAGCTGTCACAAAGCCTTTTCCTTCCTCTGTGAAGAGACGAGAGATTTCTTGATCGAGACGGAAATAGTCTTGCAATTGGAATATTTAAGGTGTTAAGCTGTTAAGTAGAAATGAATGCAGTTCGTAAATTCTTCAGGGTCTCAATTTGCAAAAAGTCAACGTATTCATGCGAAAATTTCCTTCCTGAGACCGGTAACTGCTGGGGAATATTGTGAGCCACCGAATGAGATCGACTGAGAGGGTTTTGCTTAACTCACAGACTGGAGTTGTTTTATGGACAATGCATCTGTGATACAGTCTTCATTTTTACATGCATTTCATCCTGATAATGTGGTGATAAATTGCACGGAAAAAGTGTTCGTGCAGATGAAAATTAAAACAAGGATTAAAACAATACATCAACTATGACACAAGTATGTAATACTTACAGTAATAAAACTACACAAAAGGAAACAGTAAGTACAACTGTACTAACCAGTAGACTTCTTTTTTGTATGACATTTCACGTTTAAAGGGAAAATAAGTCATTCCAAACTGAACTAATATGAATAAGAACTGATAGTCCTTAAAACCAATATTTGTGAAAACATGGTGATAGATTACTCAAAATAAGAAAGATTGCTGTTCCCCTACTCAAGAAATAAGTTTCTCACAGACAGAAATTCAGTTTATGTGTTGTTCAAAAATAATTTGTTAAAGAAACTTTTGAACATTCAAATGATGCATCTTCCGTAACTCATGCATGTTTTGAGGACTTGAAGCTTTGGCAGATGTTTTAGTGATGAGCCTGAATGGTTAAACAATAATCACAACTTTATTCCTTTGCATGTGATGCTGGTGGTTTTCAAATACCCTATTTCCCTTCATTTATGCAAGCTGCACTCTCGGTCCACCAACTTGGAGATGGCGTCTTTTAGGGTTTCATTTTATTGTGACATTTTAACGCTGATCTTATGATCTAATTATGCAGCACTCTAGGTCTTTCAATGACATGAATTTGCATCCTGATGTCAATAAACTTTTGACCTAATTAATTACCACATTACAGCATTCTTGGCTTCAATTAAAATTGTAACACATATGTATTCCTGACAGCTGTGGATGTGTGAGCTCACCTTTATAACATCTTAGATCATGAAAAGGACATCTTTGAGAATGACTTAAACTGATGTTATACTAATGGTGTATGTAGTACCTTACTGAGTTAAAGGACCCTTCTGTGTTTGGTGAAGGTTGATGTCATTTGAACTGAATAGAAGTCAAAAAGTGGAAACCTCAAGAATGCACAAGCTTGCATCTCATCTCATATTAGGTAATAATTACCGACCATTACTTGGAGTGATCTCATATTTAGTCTTCACATATCGTTTTCAAGGATCCCTAACAATCGAAATCAGGAAATATCTTACTCGTACCTGTTGGGAACCTGGTTGCATTGCTAGCATTTCCATTTCCACAATAGCATACATCACAGTTGGTGTGGAAGGGATTTTACACTTTTCATGCTCATTAATAGAACTACCGATTCTCAGTGTGGAAAAGAAGCCAATTCCATTTTGAACTATTTGGTATTTGCTTATAGTTTTTTCCATGTTCAGGCAACCCGGTTGAATTTTGTAGCATGTTTGAGGGTCTATACAAATGGGGAGTAGAAAACTGCACATTATTTGCTGTGTGTGTGTACTAATTTTGGAACCAGGTAGTGAACGTCAGATAAGTACCAGGATACCCTGGTTACAAATTTAAAAAACTACTGTGCATTCATCATACTGAGTACAAAATCCAATTATTTTTTGGTGGAGGTCAATAATCGTCAGGTGAGTTGAACATAGGTCAAAATGTGAAATTCTTGTGAACACAGAATCCCACAAAAACAAGTTGGAATGACTTCATACTTGGTATGTATATCAATCATTTCAAGTACAAGACTGTTGTCTTGGTTTACATTGACAGTCATTTGAAGTCAGTAGAGGTCACACTGTGAAAACCTTGTAAACATAATATCACATGAATACAAGCATGGAATGATATCATACACCGTGTGCTAACCAACCACGAATAAGACAACAATCTTTTGTGTTCTTTTGGTGAAAATCAAAGGTCAACTGAGGTCAGCAGAGGTCAAATTGTAAAAACGTTACTAACACAGCATCTTCAGAATGCAAGCTTGAAATGACTTTACAATGAAGTATGGTGGTGGACTTCATTGAGCAGAATACATTTAGTACGTGTTACGTCCTGTATTATTTAGAATAGCCCGTTTTCTTATGAGTGATATATTAATTACTGTCAGCATGCAAGGCTGGGCTGAATCATCCAAACTACACAGGATCCTTGAATTGTGCTTTTTCTCTACTTTGAAACATATGGTATTTCAAAACCAAATTTGACAATACCAAAAGAAAAAAAATGTTTTGATTCATGTGACTTTTGGCCCCTTAAAATTTCCACCCACAATGCCATAGCCTTGTTCATTACATTTTAAATTTTGTGAGAAGCTGATGATGGCACACATTTTGAACTTTATTTGTGTGATATTTTAGGCAGTAGATTAACACCATTCTCTCATGTCTCAGTTCAAAACAAGAAAAAAAAACTCAAAATACCACAATCAAAAATAAAAACAAGGGGGTGAGACAATACCAGAAAGGGAGCCTCAGGTCAATTCTATTCTTTAGACATTTTCAAAGCACCAACTGCCTCATCTACAACCAGCCACCGGCGACTGCCACCGATTTATCATGAATACTGCACCTATACCTGACATTTACCTATATCCCCTGTAGCATCATCAAGTCAGCTCTGAGGAAGTAAGATGTCAAAACATGATACATGAAAACACTTGATGCTTATCTTCAAACACTATAGGAACATTCAACAAGTACATTGCTGCACTTAAATCACTGAGACTTGTAATTTGTATCTCTGCTACTGTGATCTCTCCGGATTCAACCTGCTGTTGTTTCGTTTGCATATCTGAAGAATAAAAATTTGGTTTGATGACTGGAATTTAGCTACAGATCTGTTGTCGTATACTGATACAGGATGTCATACAATTCACCAAAGTGAGAAACCTCATCTGGTAGAGTCTCTGTGATCTGTAATGAGGGTGGAACGACCCCAACCTTCCGTTTCCCCCACCCCCAGGTCACCCACAAAACACTTGGCACAGAGGTAGTTAAGTCAGTCGTGGCGTACATGACTGTCAGGTCCATTTTAGCTGATGATGATGAGCTCCTACTCACGAGGCATGACGTTCATTCATCCGTTATAAAGCCATGGTGGTGTGGCTTTGACATCTGATACAAACACACATGTATCTGCAAGTTGATAGACAATACTGTAAATAACTGCTCGCCTTTGTGAACACCGCTAATGTTCCATGTTGATCATTTTACCAAACAGAAAACTGTCCATGTTTTCAGACGATGAACGTGAAATGCTCCATATCGATACTTATAATGAACACGGTCTTCTTAGAGACACGCAAGGCAAATTCTCTACATCTTTTGTGTAAGATTGGATGAATCAATGAATAAATGCCAAATATGTTTCTCAGAGATGTGTTTAAAAGAATAAAGATAAGAAATCATCGTACCCTCGTCACCTGTGCATGATACAGTGAATAATGAAATGACCTACTTCCTAACTTTTCAGCTTTCAGGCACAGGCCTGCAGTGTAATTGACTCAGCAGTTAACATAACAATATCACTCCCCCCAACACACAACTGGATGAGCATGAAAAGATGAGAGATGGTCAGTGACTTTTTAATTAAATTCTTGAAAAGTATGATGGTGATATATCATTGCAGTAAACTCTGAAATACAAGGAAGTCAAACAGCTGTTTGGTTTATGTTCCTCTCCTTTTTGGGAGTATTAATGCCCTGAGTCAGGTCATGAGAGTGCACAAGGAAGAGATTGTGCCACGAAAGAGTCACTTGTACAAGCGCTACAGAGGATTTTGTGTGAAGGATGTCATTTGAATGACTTGGACATGTCCACTCTCTGTTGCATTTAGTCATTTCTCATCCAGCAGCAAAACAGTGACTTTAAAGGTCTGGTGACACGCTTCCAGAAAAGAGCTCTCCCTTCATGCAAATGTTACAA
>VJOZ01053917.1:0-12170 GCA_009801055.1 Stichopus horrens
GACATAGATTACGTAACGTTTTCTGACATACAACCAAGATTTTGTACTGTCATACGCGAAACCGAACGGCACGTAGGCAGCAAAATAATTTTTCTCTTGACGACTGAAAATGCTATTGCAGTACAATAATCTCCTTACTTATGCCGTAACTGTAGCAGACGACGGATACCATATTGCGCTCATCTTCTAATCACCTTTAAGTCCTATACAAATCGCAAGTACTATACAAAAGATAAATTACTGGGTAAACTTGGCGGCTGCACACATGACTTCAAAGAGTCGCATCTCCTTCTAATGTCACCTCCCGCCTATAAGTGTCAACCGGCTCAGCGTATTCTAGATTTCGTTTTCGTTCTCATATATACTCGATCGAAGTGACACAAAGAAGACTTAATGTGTTATTTTATCATATACATTTGACAACTGACATCAGTAAAGTCAAGCAGGATGTGTAATAGCTCTACCCAAGTCTGATGTGTTAAACGTGTAACCCCATAAATTAATTCAAGTATTTTATCATATTATCATGAGTACATTGAAAGAGATTTTGGATGAAATTTAGACCACTTGACTCAATGAAAGAAAGGTATGACGCCAATCTTAAATTGAAACATGTGGGAAAATTTAAAAAATAAAGACATGTAAAATGAGATGCTCCACCTGTAAACGAGAAATTGTAAAGGAAAATACAATCGAATTTGAAGAGTTTTAATATACAATTTCAAAAAGATGAGGCTCATGTCCCTAAACTTCATTTAACACTACCTTGTCCATACAATCATTTATCTTCTTAAGATTTCTTTACGTTTATCACATCATTCTGTACTCGCTTATGTTCCCGAAAATGTATACTTACTAGCTTTCTCACTTTCAGTGGAAAATATATCTGTATCATAACAAGACGTCTCATTGGATTGTTTCCAAGATGTCGGTGTAAACATCTTTGCTTCTCCCTCGTTTTCGACTTGTATCCTAAAGCCGTAGTAACCGGTGCCATTAAACTGTGTAAAGTAACGTGAGTAAATCCCATCTTCCTTTGTGACGTCAGCCCCTGTCACAATTCCAAATTGTATGGCATTTCATTTTCTAAGTTGACCAAAATAATTTGCGGCACACATGTTTCCTTTTGAATGATCCTACCAGGTTATCTTGTAAACGAGTTATCTTCTAAACTAAAAAACTAATTGAATTGGTTTACTTGAAACTTAATTACTCTTTGGTGCTTTGCTTCATCCATAATAATGAAACAAATATATTCAGCATCTTCCTGCAGAAATTGCAAGTGCACCATTACCACAAACTAAACCCATCTCAAGACCAAAGAAAGAACAATACAATACTACACAAATAATATAATAATTTAAAATACAATTTGCAAATTTTATTTAACCCACTGTTTCTGATTGGAACAATGTATCTTTTACCCAAGCTATGTTACCTATTAAGTTCATGGACAAACGAAAATACTGTCAGGAACATGATCGATAAGCAAAGGATAGTCCTCTATCAATGTTGAGCATTTTTCTCTATTAGTTTTTCCTGCCTAGAGGTCTTTAAGAATCCACTGAAATTTTATATCGAGATATCACCATAGCTGTCGTTGCTTATATGTTATAAAGAACATATTACTACTTAACACATTTTCCCATAAAACATTAAATAAAAAATATAAAAACCTTACCAGCTCCATTGTCTAGAAGTGGCAATTCAACTGCAGTTCCAGCAGGGGTTTCAACGACAGCGATGACGGTCGCATTGATTATCGGGTAGAATCCCTGCCTGACTTCAGCGTATGCTACCAATGGTTTATCCACAAATTTTGAGCTGCTCAGGTACGACTCAACCAAAATTGGATCTATATCATCTTGTGATGGTAACGACGAAACAGAAATTTTGACGAAGTGATCTTCAGTAGTTACTCGATTCTGAAGGATGTATTCCCAAGAACCAGGCTGTGAGGAAAACACATCAGTGTTGGTTTCATTTTGGTTCCAGTTTAGGTATTTAAATGCTCTCATATGGTATATAAATCTAAGCCTTTCATTATTTTTAATCAACATGCGATCACAATTATGAACAATTTTTGATGAAGATAAAGCAGTGTCAGAACTATGTCGGTTTTAATTTAATAAAATCTGACTATTTTGTAAACCTGATGTAGGTTATGTTTTATTTTCTAAAAACAAGAACTAGTGAACTAATACAAAATGATTGAGTAATAATTGCAGTCAAAATGATAGACCGTTATGTTCAAATTCCTGTGAAGTATTTTCAATCTCGTTGTACCTAGAATAGTTAGTTCGAGGTGGTCACAAGTACTGTGTCATTTGAATTGTATAATCCAAATCTGATAATATGTCGTGGCCGGACACAGAAGAAAAAGCTTCACACGTGCAAACATCCACAGTGCTGTGAAATTATAATCTCACTGAAACGTATGTTTCACATTTTCGTATTCCCTTAATGGCAAATATATCAATACTTATTGGAGAGAACTATGGAATTAGATTTTGGCTAGTCACCGTACTATCAATTCAAAATGTGATGCCAACCAGGCCAGCAGCACGTATCACTTAATCAAGTTAAGCCAAGTTTTACCTCCTGTGTTCCGTTGATTTCGATCGTCACTTTCTTAAACTCTTCATCACATAAATATTCTGGAGACGTTTGGTTAAATGTGACCCCAGAAGGTGATATTAATTGGACGTCCATTCCTATATCTGTCACCGCAACCATTGAGGATATAATGTGAAGATGAGATAATGAGTTAATATCATACAACTCTGTTCATATTTATCAACCCATAAAAATCCACAAACCTGTGCAGTTCATCTGTTGAGAATTCAGTATCTTCACCATTAAACGATATCCTTATGTACATATAAACGTCATCTAAAACAGGTCCTTCTCTGTATGAGTACTCCTTGAAAGGTTAGGAGAGAAGTAGAAACATTTCCTAAGACCACTGGACAGCACTTCAAAACCGGGATAGAGTAAAGATTACTTTAAACGTGTCAATGATTGGCAGTACCTCACCCTGGACGAAAACTAACCCTGTCACCTTCAGTACATTGGTCCTAAGAAGATTGAAAATTCATTGTTAATTTTGGAGTGAAAAGAAAACATACAACTAAACTGACAATAAATAAATGAATCAATGTGGCAAAGCAGCAATGGTGACGTACAAATAATGGAATTGGTAGAACCCGTAGGAGGAGCTGCACAAAAAGCACACGACACCAAAAGAAGGCTGATCTCGAAAGAGAAAACATGGAATAATTGAAAAGTGTAACATGATACTATATACCCTGAGACATCATACTTTTGTAGTTTGTGACTGATTATAGATTTACATGCAAGTCCAACCAAGTCATTAGACACAAAGACCCAAATTTATATCGAGCTGCTGACAGAAAGAGTACATAGAAAGACTGTTTTGTTTTGTTGACCTGGATATCTATCTAGACTTTGACTGCAGTTTTCACAAACTTTAACTTGATATCTGGAATAAAACTTGTGTTTTGTATCATTTTGTATTTATACGGATACTAAATAAATTGTTCAACGTAAGATGTGACATTTTGAATTTGGACATTTGTATTCTACAGAAAACGCAGGTTGATAGTGATTAATTTCGTAGAGGATCGACATACTGTCGAAATTTTTTATTATTATGTTTTTTTTCAAAATTATCTTTAGTCAAGTACAAGACCATAAAGCATCAGACCGAAAAGCATCAGATGCCTAAGTCAGTAAATTAATTGACATATATCGTAACTGCATGTTTGTTGCGTAAAGCTTATTTGAAGGAAATCTTACGCACAGCTAGCCAATCCTCCACTTAGAAATGTGCATCCTTGGAATAATTGGAATAACGTGTAGTTTAAAGGAATCTGTAAAGTTGTAGACATGTTTGAAATCAAACAACTGATGTCGAACATTTTTTTTTTATGTAAAGCTACGCACCCGTGGTGAAATATCCAAAATCAAAGACTGTTGACCTCCCGACAGTGGAGTCAATATACACGCTCTTACGGAATTCTGTTTGGCCTTCAGAAAAGGACGCAACATCGGACTGAAGCTGAAGTATGTGTAAGATAACAGAACGTATGATTAGTACATAGAACTTTGTGTAAGTTTAAGCAACTTCAATACGCTGATGCGCGCAGCACTTTAGTACCATCTCACAACTGATTTTACATGAAAGCTGGCCCTATGCTGTCCAGGTACGTGACACCTTCAAACAAATTTCAATCAAGTCAAAGTAATGCATCATAGTTTGCATGACGACAAAATATGCTATGCAATGGAGTAAGTTTACAATAGACTTTCTATAGCAAGTTTGAACACCCAGTGCAGAAGCGTTCCTCTAAATGACTCAATTACAAAGGTATTGTACTGTTCACAGTTGAATAGTTTCATTTTGTTTTCAGTTGTAACTGGCATTTGGCGAACTGAACCTGGAAAATGAGTAACAGTAGCCTTCTTAGTTTCTATGGTAACAAACACCAATAAGGGATCTTAAAAAAAAGTAATAACCAACCCCTAGTCTATCACAAAACTCTACGTGATATATCGTTTGATGTATTTCAGATACTACAGTGTAGTTTCTACTGCAAAGAAAGCAGTCTTCAAGAGTCTTTTTTTTAAAATTTATTTTGAAACAGTATGACACAGTTTAACTTCCATGTACTTAGTTTCTATGATTATAGATATAACTAGGTTCTTTAGGTAGGCAGACTACACCAGTTCATATGAATGCAACAGTAAGAAAATGAAGTTTGCTTACCTCAATGCGTCGATCGATCATTTTTGTATTCCAAGTTGATTGTAAATCAAAGAATGCATCGTAAAGACCACGTGATCTTCTGTCATCCGTTTGCAAGTAAAACCTTCCTCCTTTCAGTAAAGAAGACAACATTATATAATTAATATAATGAATGTAACATCCTATTAAGGACGTTACAACAGGGTTTAGTCTGACCAGTGGAACCCCCGTGATGTAAACCACAAAGGACTCTGAACCTCGGATGGAAATTCCACACAAGGACCTGATACGTCTCATGATAGCTGTATGGTAATATGATCCCGCCCCTCCCCCTGTCCATCCATTTATTATTCCCTGGTGGCGACCTTAGTTTGACAAAAGCAAGTTTTTAGTTAAAAGTTGCTTAAGAGTTCGTTACGCCATCATTCCTGTTCTATAAAGGCACTAATATAATAGCGTCATATACTTATATTTAATTGTTTCTAAGTTTGACACTATGTATTAAAGCATTTACCTGTGTCTTCGGCTAAATCGACTATTTCATCTGAAGCGGAATCCGTGATCGCAATCAAGTCGATTGTGACTTTATTTGCAATGTAACGTGCCTTCATTGTATCCCTTAGGTTGTGATCTTCATCTTCTCCAGCTGTAATTAAAATGATTCTGCCTCCTCCGACGTCCGAATTGTAGTTACGTAATACCTGTTTCATTCACAAACGACCAGCAAATAAGAACTTAGAGCTATGTAAATGATTCTCCTTGTTTACTTGATAAATTAAAAACAATGCCTTCGTAACGCCAAAATGCAACTGTGAACACTGTACGTCCTCCTGGACTTACGTTTAAATTGAATTATGCAACCAAGCTGTCACCGTCGTTCTTTTTTCCTTTGTTTTGTCCTGGGCTGTCCTTTTCCGATGTTACTTTCAAAAGCAAGATGGAGAGCGTTTCCTCTTAAAATGATGCACTAGAAAATGGATGCACACCAAATTGCGGTTGCCTCTCAAGTTAAAATTTGCAATTTAAACATTTTTCCTGAACGATTACAGGCAAACATTGACATGTTTTGGAATGTTAACATCATTGCGTATTTAATGGGTTTTTTTTGGCTATGTAATCCTCCGTGCCTACCTAAGGGTGAATTTGCTGGTAACGTAAAACATAAAACAACAAAGAGAGGTATCGTGGACTGATCGAATAGGTATTACTATCTCTTACTCTCATTGCCTTTTTCAGTCCGCATCCAATACACTTTCCTCCTCTGGCGTCTATTGGAATAAGATTAGCGAGAGTTCTCCTAACGCTCGCTGATGTAATTTCCGTGAGTTGATTCAGGATCTTCCCTGTATCGTCAAAATCTACCAACCCAACCAATGAGCCATCTGGTAAGATTGAGTTAATGCAGGTACGGACGGCATCTGCTTGTACCATTTTTCTGTTTTCTATCTGTCAGAAACGATATAAGAGACGAACATGGTCGCATTAATACATTGCTTTACACGTACAGAGTAACTCAAGCATTGATATGATCAATATTTCCACTTCCATTGACAAAAGTTGATAAAAAATACAACCGGTAAAATCATGCACTGATGTTTGCATCGTCTGAATGCAAAGTGAGCTTATTAGACGTCTGTTCATGGCTTCAACTTCCAACTCAACTTGTCTCTCGACCTAAGTGTCCATTTAATACTTCTTAAACACTACGTTACACCTCACTTCTTTCACGATAATTTCAAGATCTCTTCTCGAGGGAATGTGTTTGCAAGTTTNNACAACTTCATTGTACATTAATACCGCTAAAGCGTTAAACTCTTACATTTCCCAGATTTGAAGTGAAACCAGGTATCTCTATAAATAAGAAAAGGATTTGTAACAAACACCTTCCCTCGTCAACGTTACGTTAAGATGAAGTCTAGTTTACAGACCATTTCAAATTAGTCATTTGGAAAAAATATAGACAAATATCTGTCTGTTTTAGCTGACATTAATGCAGCAAACATCATAATGTGTGACTTTGTGTATCCTATACAGATTAATGTGAATCAAATGACGTATTGGAAAACAATCACTGAAGACGCCGTACATTCATATTGCGTGATGTATCCATCACAAAGACCACCTGAAGTTTTCTCGTTCTTGTGACGTGAAAGGTTGGTGTGACGTCAGATATATTTCTTGGCGGATTATTAAAGACACCTGTCAAGAAAAGAATCCCGAATGTAATTTAAAAAATGGAAACAGTTGGACTAAGTCTTTATAATCTCGCCTAATACACCACTTATTTAAGGCATTTAAAATACAATTTACTTTAAGTGCAGGGATTTGTCACTCAACCAAAGACCGTAGTTAATAGATGTATATATCCCTGTACCATTAAAGTCGTGATGCTCCCGCATCACCTCCCAGCTACTTCTTCCGTCACAAAATCTGTTCTGTCTCGATGGTGCTTCTCTGTTATGGAGATAACTTGGATCGTCGGCATCACTATCACAGAAATTGACAACCTAATGAAAGGTAATAAGACATTTTATTTCGCTACTCTTTCAACAGCCACAATCATTGTAGTTTTCATTATTTGTCAANNATTCCCCCCCCCCTTCCTTCCCTAAAATAAAAACGTTGCCTGCTTTTGTAATGGAGTCCCTCTGTATCAGCTTTTGTAATTTATCATATGTGATTTGTTAGAAAAAAAAAACACACTAATCACAGATGGTCTTCACATGTATCTATAAATGTAATATTTTTGAGCTTTTAATTCAATTTTCTTATTATTATTGTCAACTGAGAAATTTGTTCATCTCACATTAAGACGTTCTCTTTTGTTGCTAAACTGTTAAGGCTATTGAAATACAAAAGAAGGAAAGGCCTGGATCATTTACATGAAGGGATCATTTTTGTGCTTCATATCTCGTTTTCGATTTACTTGGGATGCAAAGGAAAGTAAACCAAATAACTTATTTTTAAGCTATTTAAAATTATGTTATCAGAATACCAGCAACCTGGCCACCACGAGTAACTCAGCAATATAAGAAAGGTTAATTAGAACGAGACTTTCAAACATGTGTATCAACCCAATACTCTCATTTTTATTTTCTGATAGGCCTACATTTGTCGATATAACTGATACTTACTTCATTTGGTACGACAGACTGCATTATAGAGCCGGTGATATTTGGTTGCCGAGAAAATGCCGCAGCGAAACAGTCCTTTTCATATCCATAGCTTGAGTTTCCAGTACACTCTCCACACTCTTCTGAAAATTGTCTTACAAACATCATCGACCAGTGTTTAGGACAACTAGAAAGTAAGGGAGATAAATCAACGTGGTGGTAAAATGCGACAAGAGAGGAAATATGTAATACATGCATACATACATACACACACACGCACACATACACACACAAACAAAAATTGAACACAAACCAACCGATGTACAAAGTACAAATGACTTTTAATTAGCAAAAGAAACTGCAAAAAGTGTGTTCTGAATTCAGAAAACTTTAAAGAGACGAATTTGAAAGCATTTAAAAGGAGTGTTTGTGAAATATACCAGACGATAATATCTCTGAAATATCAATTTATTAAACATTCACCAATGTTCGCGCTCTTAAACATTTCGAAGTTTCTGTTACAATTTTGTAAAAGATTTTTTTCATAATGATTCTAAAGAGTAGATCGCTTTGCTCTTTCTTTGCTGTAGTAGTAACATATTTCTAATGAAACGCTCTTACCGTACAACCCCATTAGACATTTTAGTTATGTTAGGCGTTGACGAATACGAGCAAGTCGTAATGGTTTTACGATAAATTGTTGTGTTTGAATTAGAATTGTCTACTCTACATTATAAGGAGCTATCTACTTACGAGGTAGGTTCCCAGGCTTGGTTCGTCTCAGAATAGTAGAAATATTCGGTCTGTTCCAAATCTCTCAGTTTGTCCGCATGTTCGTTGAAGAGACCCCATCGGTAGTGGCCCCATTCGTGTACAAGGACTCTGCCTGAGGCAGTTGAACAAGTAAAAATAAATGTTTGTAAAGCAAGTTCATATTGCTACAGATATTTTATTCATTGGTATGATACTTCAAGGAAGTAAGTCAAACTACAGACAGTTTAATGATAATTCCAGTGCTTCCCTCTCTTGATGGAAGACCTCCGTTGGGACTAAACTAGAGTGCTCAAAGGTAACTGGTAAACTGAGCGTTCTTAGATGTTAAATGATCTTTACAGGGAGGTTTGACTACACTTATACACAGGAAAAAAGAATATTGATGGGATTTTTGTTCTCATTCACTTAAATATCTTTACAATCGGTAGCGTGTGCAAAAAAGTGCTCGGGATTGTACATAGACCAAAGTCCAGTGTCGTTCCAATTCGAAATGGCGTAGCCTGTGCATACGCATATGATTAACGAAATAACTAANNNATTTGAGCTGGAGATTCCTAAAATTTAAGTCATATTATCCAAATGAATAAACTAAAACTCTAAGATGTTTTGGTATGGTTACATCACCAACATCAAATACTTCTTACTTCATTTCTTTCTGCATTGCCTGCATAAAAGAAAACTCAAACTGTGCTCGAGGTTCACGTATCTCGAGTTGATGATCAAGCAATGGAAATATTCACCAGTGTAGACAAGACAGTTCCAGCTTGACGATGTAAACCTCACTAAATCGTGTTTTAGGTGTTCTAGAAACAATTTATCACTACTTACCATAGTTACCGACTACTCTCTGTAAACGTGTGTAGTTTAACAGGAACTGTGACGTCAGGTGGATATGAAGAGACTGCTCTCCACAACCGGTGAACTGCTTGGTGTATGGTAGTGCATAGTTTGGTCCATATGGTGCAAATCGAGGGTTATGAGAGGCCACGATCACATCCGCACCTCTGAATGTGGCGTTCCCAGGAGACTTGTAAGCAGGATTGTCAGACCACGTCTGTGGTATTAGTATTGTGACATTCTTGAAGTAGGCCCTCTTTTTAGTTGCGAAATACAGATACGAAGAGGCGTTGACAAACATTTCCTGCGGTCAAAATTTAGTTTGTAGTTGCTTAATATAGATGCCGGCTCTAATAAATAAAATTATGACCTCACCTTAAATAAAATTCATACATACATGTGACGAATCCTCACCACAGAATGGCTCATTTCTATTTATCATTAAATATAATTGAAACACGGTGTGTTTTACAGTAAAATGTTTGCTATAGACAAAATAAAAAGTAATGTCTTCCACCAGACAATGGTGGTACTTCGTTTATGGTACAGGAACGTTCTTCAAACGTTTTGAATATGTTTTACCCTTTCTCGAGTTTTGCTATAAGGAAAACATGGATTATTTACAAACTCATGTTTTTTTTGTTTTGCTTTTTGCCTTTTTATCGAAGTGCATCAGGGGTTAATGCTATTTCTGTTTCTCTTGCATTGACCCAAGATGGTGACATATCCTACGGTTAATACAAATCAGACCTTAATAAACCCTCAATTTATTTTCCTTAAATGAAGGGTTTCTTAAAATATAGGATATTAAGTAGTGACTGTAGCATCTTATAATTATCACGATTATCAACATGTCCTTTTTTTTCCCTTTACTTTCTATCCTTTACTGCTTCAGTGCACTCTAGGACCATCCACCCAACGGAAGGCATTAAACGTTTGCATTAGCCAGTACCAATGCGTCATGCAGCGATAACACTAGTGTGGTTTGTCTTGCTTAAAAATAAAATAGATGTCCTTTTACATCGTGCTTTTACCATCTGTAGTGACTGGTCTTTATTGCATGAAGAAATTTTCAAACTTAAACAGATCTTTTCTAGTAATGGTTACTCTAACAGTTGTTTTGATAGTGTGTTCAAAAAAAAAATCCTGGACAAAATGTTACTCTGGCAACAAATGACAGGTCACATGCAGATAAGGATAAAATCTCTTATCATGAATGTGTTATAAGTATTACTTTTGTTGGTAATGCATCCTTAATTCTAAGTGAGTCTCTACGCAGTAAACTTAAAGACCCCAACATAAAATGCCGTATTGCATTCAAAACATTTTATAGTGGGCAACTACCTTTCTCTGAAAGGTTATGCAGCTATTAGTCAGAGGGCACATCGCTCATTTAAAGGTTCTTATGATAAAAACGTCTATTTTATATTGACAAAACCATTGGACATCTGTCTGGGTGTGAAGATTGAGGAGCATTTGAACTGTTAATCACCCATCCATGATCACGTGCTCAGCTATAAAGAGTGAAGAGATTGCACTACTGATTTGACCACCATATTAGTAATTGGCAACTGTTTCCAGATGAAGATCAAAGAGGCATAGTTAATCAAGGAGTGCAGCCCTAAACTTAAATTAAAATTACTACAGCATGACTCATCATGTACCTTATCTGTTTTCTGAGTCAATTTGTAACTGTCTGCTCCGGAACAATTCAGTTTAAAATCAAATTGTTTTCTTTTGTATGTATTGCTAATTTGGTATCATTTAAACTTTTGTATGTATTTACCTGATGAGGAGGATTTGGCTTTGTATTACTTGTATTTGCTCTTTCATTTGGTTTAACAATAGATGTATTATTTATTTACGGAATCAATAATGCCTATGTATAATGTATACAACCAAAAGCTTCATAATATTAGTGCTGGCCTTTCGACCCAAATTTTAAGTGTGTGACGGTCGCAAGAGGGGGAGGGGGTGGACACATGCAGTGACTGTATTACTAAAACATTCTACAAAGAGACTTCATCACATAAAGGCGGTGTGGAGTGTGATCAGATGTCAAACTTGTCACCTGATCTGTGCCCTCCATTGTTAATATGGCAATGTGTAATCAAGAAGGGAACAGACATGAAACAGACTTTAAGAGGAAATATTTTATCATAGAAATTATACACCCTTGCTAGCACACCAAGGGCGGACTATGTGAAAGGGGAAAGAACAGTGATGCAGGGTCGATTTTCAGGGTATGCACCTTTGTTGTAAATGATATTGTTAAGCAGCATAATTCAACGAAACATAAAAAAAAAACAGAAATTGTAATTTTATTGACATTTAAGCATCAGTGGTCATAACTAGTTATGCGACAAAAAAATGTATGCCAGGACAAATTGAATAAAAAAACACTTTAGGGTCAGTCATTTGAAAAATACTGCTTTCGTGAATCGAAAACTCATTTGAAAGACAGACATACCTTGATAATATCGATTATTCTCTGGTCCTCTGGCTCATCAGGATGAATGGCAACGACTATTCCGGTATATTCATTATTTTGAAGTTTAACTCCCGTCGGCTTTATAAGTTCTGACGAGGGCGGTACGACTGTCGCTAAAAGGACGAGCATTGTGACAGTCCAAATTCCACTCGATATATCTCCCTCCATTCTATCATCGTATCTAGCA
>VJOZ01053978.1:10121-21071 GCA_009801055.1 Stichopus horrens
TACAATTCCTTCTGATTTCAAGTGTATGTGCCAATGTGCAGGGAAGCTGTCTTACATAGATACCTACAGTAGATGTTATGTCATTGAATTTTCATGACTGCCCACGTGTAAGCTGCCTTACAAGCTCTGTGGATATATTTTGGACTCTTTCTTTTGGCAGTTACTGTAGGCTCCCTTATTTTAGCTTGTTTNNTTTTTTTTTTTTTTTGCTTCTTTCCAGTAGCTTGTTTTTATGGAACAACAAGAATCACATTGTTCAAGTTGGAAAATTCCAAAAAATTTTAAGGGGGCTTTCAACCCCTTTGATCCGTAACAGGGGCTCTGCTTCTGGAACCACTGCTGGGGGCCAGGCCCTCAAACTCCCATGGAGAGTTCAGCAGCTAAAAATGAATGAGAGAAATTACAAAGAACACATCTCCTATTCACATATGTTAAATTTGCTTGAATAAATGTGACAATATCGCTGAGACGATACCAAAGACTTCCACCTGCATGTGAGCATGTGACACGTTTTCCACAGAAAAAGTTTAAATTAATGTCAATATGACATTAGTCTTAAATGACAAACACACGATTGAACTAGCCAACCATCACAAAGTATTCCTTTTGTCATGTTAATAGTATATGTCAGTCATTCATCTGGTTTCACCTATGACCTGGATAAGGAACTAGATCTACATAAAGATCTACATAACCTCATACCCATTGCATCAATAAATAAACCCTCTTCCTTGGTAAGGACTTACTTGGGCAGGCAAGTCCTAGCAACAATCAGGAAGGAAATAAAGGGAGGTGATATTTCCTTTCCATTTTTGTACTTTTTGCTCTATAGGATTGCATAACAAGTTCTGTAATAGACTAAGAATTGACAAAGTATACAGGCCAGAGCTACATGGGCCATAATTGCCGTTTGGAAAACTTAGTTGCTAGGGATACTATGCTCTTTTGAAGTATTTACAGAAAAAAAAAAGACACTTCAAAGGCACTTCTGATCAAAGATAAAAAACTTTTTCTTTTTTGGTCTCACTTTTAGTTGACTTTTGAGACAATAACGAATGTAACAAGTTCCTCATAACTGGCATGAGCAAGGGCATACTTTCCTGATTTAAACCCAAATCCCTTACAGCCTACTTCAAATATTTCATCTACTCCACCTTGGCATCTCCAATTCTCACTGTTGTCCGGCTTTGCTGTAATCAACCAGCGCATCGAGCAAACTACATGCCGTGCCGTGTACTTATTCATATTCCTTTTCCACTCTTATTCAAAAGTGGGACCAACGATGACGGTACGTGAGCATCTCAAAGGAAATTGTAGAATTTTCAAATTAATAGTACAATGACTTACTTTCTGGATTTCCAATCAACTATGATTAGTGCTTCCTACAAAGCACAATTGGTATATACAGAATGTAAACATAACAAACTTGAATTCCTAGCCTTCTAGTATTACCTTATATAGAATGTGATCAAGCACTTCATCATGTATTGATGGCAATTTTTATTACTTCCGGACAATATGACATCATCATGAGTACCATGAGGGAAGACAGACAATTTGTTTTTGTATTTACAAAATGCAATGACAAGTGAAAGTTGACAATGTTCAACATTTTAATTGACTATGGTGTATAAAGGCAAAATAAATACTCACATCTGGTACAAATGGTGGTTTTAACATTCCCCTTTCGAGTCTTTTAAAGTTAATAGTGCTGAAGAAATGATGATCCTTAACCTCTTGAGCTGAGCCGTTTTTGAACCCTATCCTTTGGTTGGGGTCCTTTGTTAAAAGCTGTGGGGGGAGGGGTAAAGGTAAAGGGATGAGAAGCGGAGAGATAAAGATAAATGATAAAACTTCTACTATGTAAATTATGAAAATGTAGTGCCTTGGAAAACTTGAGTACAAAACTTTGTCTCAGGTGGTAGGGTACTACATTAAAGGGCACCATGCAACTAAACTGTTTGAGGGAAACATGCACAGCCCTACCCCCTCTTACTTTCTTTATTGTGAGTCATACATTTGTGTGGGTCAACACAATCCACACACCCACACACCCTCCATGAACTTAGCTCCAAGGACTGAAATGTGGCTTTAAAACTCCTTTAATCCCCCTCACCAAGTATACTGGCCTTTAATTTAATGCAACTTACATTTTACGATGGTCCCATCATTGGCATATGTATCAGACATCACATTTGACTTACCAATGTTTGTTTATCTGTAGCACACAAGGTGTCAAACGCCCACCATATGCTGGATTTGGTGATGTTTGCTATCTAACAATATATGTAATTGCATGAGGATACTGTTGTAAACTACTAACATGACATCAGCGCATGAGGTTTTAAGTTCAACAACCCCCTATTTTCAATGATCCACAGTTGTCTGAAAAGTGTGATTTATTCCAAGCATATTGAACACAACCACCAAAACAGAGGGAAACATTTTAATATTTACAAAGCACTGCACAGTAGAAAAATGGTTCCTCTGAGTGTGACCTTGGAACATACCAATTTTGCAATTAAAACGCCTCATCCTTCCGAGGATACCAAGTCTAAATCTTTGACCACTATGTGTACAAGCAGTTTTAAATGATCTGTGGTGATCACAAATGACCTTTAACCTCCACCAAAGGCAACAGCGATCATCTACTTCATATGACCAATCCACACACAAAGTATGAGACCGGTCAAGGTAGCTCTTCAACAGATATCTTGTTTACAAGCACAGTGTCACATACACACGAACATGACATCGCCATCCCATAGATTCCTTTTGCCTCAGTCCACAAGGAATCAAAAACATCTGTCGAGTATTATAAGTCCAAACAGAAATGCAACAGGTTTGAATTCTCTTTGGCATACACAGCAAATATTTGGAGGAAAGTAGTAAAATCAATATGATTGTGTGATTAACAGGCTGTACTTCGATCAATGAGATAGGTGTGTTGGTGTATTGGTGCGTTGGTGTGTTGGTATTTTTGATGTTTTGTTTGGTTTTGTTTGTTTTGTATTAAACCCATTAAAAAAAAGTGCAGTCCCGAGTCGGTTAACATTTTTGTCACACCTTGTCGCAATGTAATAAAATGTGACAATAAATTACAGGGTCATAACATGCAACCAAGGTGGATGATGATATTCTTAAAAAAAAAAGGAAAAATGGCAACATAAATACTTGGGCAGAGCCATAGACAATAGCTTGAGATTATTAAAACTTTTGAAAAGAATAGCCTCTGTTGGCTACCTTCTGTACTAGTATAGTAATTGTCACAATCCTTTGTGAAGAGACCCATTTGTGCAATTTTAATAATTTCATACAGTAGTCAAGGGGACAACTGCAAAATGTGTATTTTTTTTTTTTTCAAATTTAGTTGTCGGGCCAAAAAGTAAGTCACGGATTATTTCTAGGTGGGTTTACCATCAGCACACTTGCATTTTGCTGTTAGTGAATTCAGGGCCACATTTCATGGCATTGTTCTATACACTGTAAAGGAACACTTAAAAATATGATTCAAGCATTAATCCAATTTGCTTCTCTGAAGAATAATCTTCTGAGAAAATTTGGTTGACACTCTCTGGGCATTGCGGACAACATTACAATCACTAAGCTTCATTATCCCTGAAGGCTGATGGTCTCCTCCTTGTCAACATTTAATACTGGATGAAAGAGAGAGGGGACAACTCACTTTTTTACAGAGATCTGTTGCTTCTTCGCTGAATTTATTGGAGTACTTTTCATCATCTTCTTTCACCCTCCTGTCAACCTCTTCTCGTTTCACTTTCTCCTTCTTTGCTCGGAAAGGTGCCTGCAATGGTAACAGATAAAGAGAGATTTTAAGGTCCACTGAAAGGAAGGGGAACTTGACCAGATATCTCACAATCAAACACTACCATTTCAATTAATTTATTTTCCATATTTTCCAATGAATGTATAAATCTTACCAGCTGTTAGTAAAAGAAATACCATGTGCAAAAATGATTCTTTTACACAACTGAAGGAACGTTAAGGAAACGAACACCAAAACGAGACACAGAAGAGTTGTGACCTGTGTCAGTGGAGCAACACTACTCCAAACAGCTTGTCGAAACAATCCTTAGTGAAATATATTGTCCATATTAAAAACAACACAATGCCCATACCCTCCGCCGTCACCACCACACCCTCTGTCATCATCGTCACCGGTGTACCTACCCTTCCTTCTATCATCTCATAAAGTAAGCACCCAAGTCCCCAGTAGTCTGGGCTGAAGGTATACCTCTCATTTTTGATTACCTCTGGTGCTGGAAAGATAACGAGGAAAATGATCATTGCGGTTGTACCAGCAATTGTCATGATTATCTTCCTACTTTGGAAAGGATGACAGGAGAAGATAATTAATCTTAATAAACGTTGGGGTAAAGTACATAAGCCATGCCACAAACATCGCTAACATCGTTCTTTCCCAAGAGGAGTCATTAGCAATCTAAAAATGACTGAATGTTTAGAGACTAATTATTCTGTGTTGTAGGCAGGATACCAAAAATTAGGTTCAAATATAACCTCTACCAAGTTGCATTCTCTCTCTAAAAAAAAAAAACGATTCTTCTTTTAACTGGTTACCATGGCAATATCGATCTTCAACAGACAACAATGCTACATTTTCCTTTCGGAGTCTCTTCTTACCGAAGATTCCAACGAAATGAGTAATAAATGCAAATACATATTTCTGGTCTTGGTATGTAATAATTTATCATCTCGACTTGGGCATCGACTTTCAACATTTCCTATACTACAAACTCTGAATGAGCCCCATTTGTCTTCATGTCGATGGCACCCAAAAGACACAATCCATCCATAGTGTGGACTAGTTGGCTCTGAAACTTATCACCATGTAATTAAATATGTCTCAACTAAGACGTCATGGTTTGTAATCCATCACTGATCCCAACTCTGCCAAGTGGCAAACGACTCATCCATCAGTCAGGCATTCGGGTGGATCCCGATACAAAATTATTCTCTTTCTCCTCCGTGTCAAGTGCTTTCGACGTGTCTCGCCGATATGAGAGTATTCACAAATTTGCCCAAAAAAAAAGGGTCTTCAAGTCATAGAGACAATTTGCAATCCCAGAACAAGGGGAAAACGAACAAACTCAGCACTCACGAGACGAAATGGCAGACAGTGGCGAGACTGCCATGTCACGAGAAGTCCTCCGGAACTGTTGAATGACTTTCCATGTTTTAAAAATTGACATTTTGAGGCAACGTTTGTGCATCACAATCCATGACACCAAACAAATGTGGGTCATCAGACCACCCCCACAGTTCTGAGTCACCATCTTAGTTGAAGGCACAAAATCTTCCACAATTTGATATCAGCTCAGTTGAATATGTGAATATGGTCACACTAACTTCATATTAATCTGGACAGTGCTTCTTCCTTTTGAGCCACAATTAGGAAGTGACAATCAAAACCTGTCCCACGTACATCACTAACGATGCAGTAATGACTTGTTTCTGACAAAATAATTACATGTCCCATGGTGATTCCCCATGCATTGACTTTGTGAGACAAAACAAGTTTCTTTTACAAACAGATTGCAATGATGTGGCTTATATATGTACTCCCAGTTTGCAACAGGTACAAATTTGTTTATACCTTCTCACAAAACACAATTAATAAATGAAACAATCACACAGAGATTTATCACTTTACAGTCACAGTTTCACTACTCTGCTGAACTAACTACTCTAAAATCACCAACAGACTATTATTTGTCAGTTCTGTGAAAAATTGGCTGATTTGAAATCCGCTGAAAATGGCTAAGAGGCTCTACCAGAATGAAACAACATTACTGAAGTGTCAAAAACATACTGAACAATGCAGTAAAAGTGTCACAGTTAATCTTAGTCACATTACAAAACACTGAACAATGCAGTCACATTGTCACAGTTCATCTCAGTCACATGGCAGGATACTGAACAAGGCAGCCAAATGGTTACTTTCCTCTTATTTTTTTACAGGGTCAGACTGCAACGTCAGTCAAATTGAAGAATGGTCACTTGTGACTTAACTCATGTATCCAAGGCCATGAAATTCCTTTACTTTTTCACCAAAGACTAAAAAAAAACTAGCAAAAAAAACCCTTCATTTATAGTCACTGCTCCAATGAAATACTGAACAGCCTCCTTCTATGTCATCAACAATTGTGATACAATAGTTTTTGTTATGCCAGTTCAAAACATACAATGAATATACAATATCTGAGTAGCAATAACACAAAACCGGTGAGTCTCCACCAAAAATTTGAGGTCCTCAACCAACAATGATTCACTTACAAATGCTTTCATTCCAACATCATCAAAAAAAAATTCCTCACCCAAGATTTGGTTTCCTGCACCAACAATCTTTTTACATCATTTAGTAGATATGGCACTCACCAATGGTTCAGTACAAATGGAAGTCACAAACATTTTAAGACTATATGGAACTAACCAACATGTAACAAATTTAACACTTTTGTACAAGTATGTATTTTCGTTTCTCACTTTTATTGTCAAGTGCCTTAGAGTAAAACATTGTGAAGATTACAATGTTTTTTATGTTCCTGTTTGATAGTAAAGGACTCACCCATGTAACCAACTGTACCGACCCGACCTCTGATCGTATCACCCTCTGGCACTTCTACAGCCAATCCAAGATCAGATATTCTCACGTGACCTGGAAACCAAGAGATGAACACAGACATGAAAAGGTGTCATTATTTATGTCAATATTCAATACAGGTGTAGGCCTGTAAAACTTTTGGTCACGACTTGAACAGGAAAGAGAGGGGGCACGGCAACAACTCTCTACAGGGACTTAAAGTTAGCATAATACATGTAGGGATAACCGAGATGGGTTGCACGTTGGGAGGGGGTGGGATGAAGGGAGGGGGGAATTGGAGGGTGGAATTTTAAGCAAACAGTTGCCAAGTATATCCTTGTCTGAAATCAGTGAGCAGTGCAAGTCATGCGTAGACAAAATATGCCAGGCTCAAAGAAAATAATTGTGTGTGCTTCAAAGTCACATGAAATGATGTAGGAACAGAACACTACATATTGTAAATCCATGACTATTGATATTTTTTTTACAGCACACTGGCAAATTGCCTTCAAAATCACGATTCCTGTTTTCATCAATTTTTTATTTGTCTAGCCGAACAAACCGCAAATTAGCAATTATTGAAAAAGAAAAAATTATTTCAGGTAAAAAATAAAACCACAGGTGTGTCAACATGAACACACAGAGTGAATTCATTGAGCTAAATATAAAATGATCTCGGGACGTCAATTATGTCAAATACATCTGGCCATCGCTCTATTGTTTTCTCTCCTGTTGTTGAACCATATCTATCATTAGATAATTAAGTTGTTAAAGACGTACATGTCGCAGATGCTGATGTGGACGATCAGATAAATGGATGGAACTATCACTAATACCATTTCAAAAGAAACTTATATTTTGTCATGCATTGACTAAATGATAGAAATTGAGAAACTCACTGGTTTGAATTTTCTAAAAAAAGATGGCAATTAAATTCCAATAACTTGTTGGCTTGGGTGAAACTGAAGTCAAAGCAAGTTCAAACTCTTTGAGACAACAATTTCCAACATATATTGACAAGTTTCAAATTATAGACCCATTATGATCTTGCTTCAAACGTGCTCTACTTGATTTCTAAATGATGGATGTGTACTCCCCACTTTGTTGCCAAACCGATAACTGCGGTATCACCACTGTCTACCATTCGTAGATAAAATTCCAAAATTTGGACAGGTTACTCCATGGTAAGCTTACCTGTCTCTTAACAAATTCAGCAAATGGTAGCGGTGTTTCCACTACGTCGCTGCGACAAGGTTTTTTTTAAGCACTGGCTATTTCTAGGGCTAAAGTGCACTCATAAGCTACTAAAACTTGTTAGTGGGTCACTTTTCCTCATAATTTCTTATTTTGACCTGAAGGATGTTTTCCTTGTGGAATCTACTGAGTGAGAGGCGAGATTGAGAATAACGTTTTCAGGGGACAGGTAAGCAATGTAAGAACACACAGACAAGATGACTAAGACAATCTTGAAGTTATACAGTTATTGTATTTCCCCATCCTTCCTCTCTCTCCTATTGAGACTTGCTTAATGCTGACTTCTTCACAGGTACTTTTCCTCCACACACATGACTGAAAAATGACACAAATATTTGTAAAAAACTTCTTACTTTCACAGAAAAGAAAGGACAGACTAAACGGATTTGCAATTACCTAACAAGAGTTGCATTTATCTATTTTTTCATGACTGACCGTTATCATCTAGAAGTATATTTTCTGGCTTCATGTCCCTGTAGACGTATCGACACTGATGAAGGTGAATGAGTCCACAGAGAATTTCTGCAGCATAGAACTTGGCACGCTCCTCCTCAAAGCCGGGGCTCCCCATATTGTGAATGTGAAACTTGAGATCGCCTCCGTTCATGATTGTTAGCACCAAGCACAAGGCATCCTTAGTTTCGTATGCATACGCCAGACTGACCTGTGGAAAATCAGAAAAATGAAAAAGAACAGCTTTAAATGGATTGCACTCTCTCTGCCCCTTCTCTACATTTCCCAACTCCAACGAATGTTGGACTCAGCGGGTTGAACTTAGTGCGTCAGTTTCAATTTCTCACATCTTGGTAACCAAGGTCTTTTTACCTCAGGCCTTCGCTAACATTCGTGAACATCTACAAAACAAGGTCAACCTTACCTGGTGTAGTACATATGATCTTTGCTCAAATTCATTTTGAGTTATTAAGCGTACTAGGTTTTCAGATTTTGACTGTCTTTCTCCGCAGTAGGCTTTGACAATTGTGAGAAAGAAAAGGTTTTCATTGTTGAATGATAGACAAGAAAGGCACCAGGTATTTAACTGGACTTAAAAGCTTTACGTGGTAGAATTTTTACAGGCCAGGTGCCCCACACATGCATATGTGCCATTCCCATTGCATAAATTCTTTCTTATTGCCAACAACAAATAACTAATGACAAAAACATTGAATTATGCAACTCTTCTAGAAATAGTCGGCAAGACACATTTTAAAGCCATTTACGGTAACTTTACGACTATCGGACAATAATTTCGACTACAGCTTATATGGAATGCTTAGAGGTGTGCCAATGACGCTGAACAAATTACTCGAGCAGATACAATGACAGACGGGGTCATGATGACTGGTAGACATTTAGTCTTTCATTTATGGATGTTTATGAAGTTATTCTTTATGACGTTTGAATTCAATTCCATTCAGACCTCAATGAAAATCCTAACCCAGCCCCCTTTTGTTTTATGAATTAAACCGATCTGATATCCCTGACCTGTCATGTGTTACCAACTCAATGAGTAATGGTGCTGCCTTTTTAAGAATGGCTGAAAAAATGGAACTCAACAACAACAAAAAACATCAAAACACAATCAGTCTACAATATTAAAATTAAAGCAAGAGAGAAGAAAGAAAAAAAAAGAAACTAAATAGAGAGTATTCCTGGGCAGCAGGGTATTAGAGTAGCAAAAAAAAAAATCTGCTAGAGATAATAAGATACTGCACCATTTAATGCAACTAGTGAAAACGTAACCATTACCGAAGGGAACAGAAAAAGAAAAGGTATTTTAGTGATTCCCTGAGGGGTTTTGTGTTTCATTTCTTTGAAAAGAAACCTATTTCTCCCCCCTTCTCCCAAACCAGAACACCAAACACAGCAATAAAGTGCTCATCAGTCATTATTGCAACAAGCACTCATTCATCAGCTGCAACTGCTGTCTCCCAACCTCCACCCCCCATCCCTCAGTGATTTCTTTACTCACTATTACCAAGGATGACAAGCAAGTATCTTAACAACAATGCCAGCAGTTGGTATGATTTTCATAACAATTAAAATATGCTGACTCATTTAATACAAATGTAATACTTTACACTAAATACTACGACAACTGATTGTTGCTATCTGTCTCCACGGTAACAAACAGCAAACATTTTCAGCATCATTATCTTTGAACGTATCTTGCTTTGTTTTGATGTCTTTAACAAATATCTCAAAGACAAAATTCCCACGATGCATTGCACATTTACTTCTAAAGGATCGACTATAGAGGTCACTCACGATAAATCTACTGTTGACTTTCTGTAACAGCATCTTTTCATTAATAGCCATAGCCTCTCCCCGCCTCTTCTTTATCCTCTTCTTCTCCAGCTTTTTGCATGCGTACATTTTTCCAGTAGACCTGACCTGGCAAGCGCACACCTGTGAAGAAAAGAGGGAAACATCAAAACTAAAATCAAGACCATAGTAAGAAAAGATCAAAAGTTCTATTAATTTGGGAGACAGGACGGGGGAAATCAGTAAACAATACTGTATGAGGGACGGGGAGTTGTAGACTGACACTATAAAGGATAGCCCATTAAAAATGCCAAGGAATTCTTCCGCATCTTTTAAAAATGTGATGTCTTATCCTTCATGTAGAACAGCAAAGCAATCCATGTTTAGTTAGCTGTATACACCCTTACAGGGAAGAAAGGAAATGTCTTAGGATATATCACAAAAATGGGTGATGCGGCACTTTTCCCATGATGCTTTACAGTCTCTCCAGTGCACTTGATTCAGAATACACCACAAAGATTAGTTTTTCATCTCAAATTTGCTATGCAGTTCCTTTCACAGTTGCAGATGGATCCAAACAGAGCAGTTTGCAAAGATGAGCAATGCATCCTCTTCAAAGGCTGTCCTATTAACTATTAGTGTAATATGTTGGGGATATATACTTCACGCTATGAAAACTCGTGTCTCAGAATGAGATTAAAAAATTTTACATTTAGGTGACAAGAAAATCAAAGGGACTTTGTGGCTCCTTGCCAATATTCATGAAGAACACAGTGTATGTCTGCATACCAAATTCGAAATTCAAATAC
>VJOZ01054011.1:0-17078 GCA_009801055.1 Stichopus horrens
TATATTAAATAAAAAGCCCACAAATATGTTAACACCTTTCTGTGAACTATAATTCTGTTCTAACTTGGCAACATTTCAAGTTTTCATTTCTGCTTCTATTTTGCAAAATATGACTTTGGATTTTTTTCTGGTTCTATTAATATTGCTGAATTCTAGGCATACTGATATTGAAATGCTCCTGTTTATATTGGTGTCAAAAGTGCCTTTTGTTTTGGTTTATGTGCCTGTAGATGTGTGCATATTATAACAATGCATTTAATGATGAATCAGGTAGATTGGTTCAATGTTGACATTATGCCTGTAGTAGCTTGTAAATTCATTTGGTAATGTTTTTCACACCATCATTCAAGTATGCAGCAATTTGATGAGTTACTAGTGAAGCATTCTTTTTTCTTGGTTTCATTGTTTGTGAGTCTCTCAAACCGAACTATTCTCTCTGAGAGTCACTGGAAAGAACAAACACCCAATCGGTGTACATGTATGTACAAATAATAGATTTCGTTTTGTTTACCTTGTGCCTGGTTGTATGATAAACAAAATAAATGCAACTTAGGGGCAACTTAAAATTTTTTGGAGAGCTAGAGCAATTCAGGGAAAGTTTTCTTAGGTAGAGAAGTGATGCTGTGAATATGAATTTTCTCTGCACAACTGGAGGTCCATATGACCTTCCATATTGGCTCATTGATTTGTCTCATTATACATTTTACTATGTCACTCTCTAAGAATTGTGAACTTTTCTTTGTGTTATCTCTACTTCACAGAACCATGGACTCTGAGATGCCCTCTCCGCCAGCAAAAAGGATTTGTACAGAGTTAAAATCAGTAGCCAACACAGTTGAACCAGACACTAACAATGATCCAACCAAGGACAGCATAGCACAGGCTGATGATGCAAGTAAGGAACCAGATACAGACAAAGGTGGGACGCAGATCACGAGCCAGGGAAAACCTGCACTAGATCCGTCAGAGGCGAAAATTCCTCCAGGGGAAGCGCAAGTGAAAGTCAAAGAAAGTGAAAAGAAGACACCAATAGAAAAAAAGACCTGCCAGCCCCTCCCGGGCAACAAGCTGAACGGTTACGAGGCCAACGATAGGGCCTTCGCTGCCTCGATTGATCATGTGGACCTCAGTAGAGTTATTGAAGGCATTCAAGAATGTGACTTTGAGATTGAGGAGATGACCATCTCTGCCAACCAGAAGGTGATGGAGATTGAAAAGTCGTTAAGAGAGTCAAAGAAACCAGTCTATTACAAGAGGTCTGAGCTGATTCAACACATTCCAGAGTTTTGGCTGACCACCGTATCCTTTTCAGTTGATTTGTGGGACTTGTATGTGTGATGGTGATGGCATGTGTGTGTGAGTGTGACCGTATTTGGACGCATGTATAGGTCGACTGCACGTGTAATCCCCCCAAAAATGCAAAAACCAAAAACAGAGACTTTGGTGTAACACTTAACTTGCTTTTAATGTAGCACAAGATAATTTTCTGCCTATTGTTGCCAGTGATGAGTTGATGGCAGCAGAAATTGTGAAACTTTGTAGAGGGGATGTCTTTTGTGAGTTGGCCTTGTTTTATTGAAAAATGGTATAATTGTATTCCTTACTGAGCACACTGTAGTTTGGTTTGGTGATCAAAGGTTGCTTAACAGCAGTGTAAAATCTTGTTTAATTGCAATGCTCGCAGGAGAGGCAGGGTTTACATTACTGTAAGCTGGTGATTAAGTGATTCTCTTCCTTTTAGAGAAAATTCCTCCAAAAAAATACAAATCAAGGAGGGACAATCCCAGTGCAGTTCAGCAAAATGAACTTGAACTGCACAGCACACACTGCCTACAAAACACGTGAACAAGAATCCTGTTGAAAAGCCATAGTCCACCAAACTTGATTGATTCTGCTCACAGTAAACAATTAGTGAACCCTATGGCATCACGTGAGTAGTTATCTTCTCCCTTTATCTTCAAAAAGGAAGCTTAGCAGGTAACCTATTAGGGACATTAAGTATTGCAAACAGTGGTACTACAGTACTGTATCAGCTAGAATTAGGTAATCAATCATTGAATATGTACTTGATGAATGAATAGTAAAATGTTGCCTCTCCCCCTAATTGAACAAATTCCTCCCAAAGTAATTCAAAGAGGGGACATTTTCTCCAAAATTAGATAAGTTAGTGCAAACACTGGGAGAAGGAACTTCTTCAATTACAGACAAGGAATACTATCCGTGACAGTTGTTGCCTCCCGGTAGATTGTAAGTTTGTTCCTCGATCAATCCTATTTGTGACAGTTTGTGGCAACTAGAGGTATGACAGTCAGTGATAAGTTTTCGTTATCCTTGACGTTTGTTTCTTGTCAGCTTATAAACCATCACCACATCAGTCATTTTATCAATGAGGCCGATGAAGACTGTCTCCAGTATCTCAAGAAACTCCATGTGGAAGAATTTGATGACTCTGTGTCAGGCTTCAAGATCTCATTCCTCTTTGAAGCAAATCCTTATTTTGAAAATGAGGTCATATGCAAGGAAATCTCTTTTGGTCCATCAGGTAATGTGCCATTTTTTGCAGATTGTCAGTGATTGTATATTAGATCAACAGCAAGTGTTAAAACTGATCTCTTATGTGTAACATAGTTGACTGTCTTTATTAATAAATATATTTTATTACTATTAAGTTTAAAGTTATTGGTTGCTTTGTAACACTAGCAGTATTGGTAATTCTCTGACAGGGTCCCCTCAGTAATCTGACTACTGGCTGACTGACTGACCAGATATTCTTTCAAATGTTTATTGTAGGTGTTTTAAGGAGCAAAGCAACCCCAATCAGGTGGAGGCCTGGTCACGATCTCACAAGGGTGACAGAAGCATCAGCGAGTTCCAGTAAGAGCCAGCCCCAAAGTTTCTTCCACTGGTTCTTACAAAATGCAAATCCAGTCCAGGACAAGATTGCTGTGGTAAGTTGATGGTGGCAGCTCAGTGGATATTTCACAATTGATGACATTTTTAACCTCAAATTTGCATTCATGGCATGGCCTATGTGAAAAGTTCCAACTGCATTGTAAATTTTTATTTTGTGAAACACAAGACAACGTAATAACGAAAAACAATGTTTGGTGAAACGATATTCAAAGAAGTAATGGCTTAACTATGTTGAGTAAAGCTTTGAAATCGGTGACAATTTTCCTTGTGCACTGTATATTGTAGTGGGACCAGTTGGTAAGTATGGAGTAAGTGGCATTACAGATCAGGATATTATCTTTGTACTGTGTTGTATATATCTAATTCTGGGCGAAGATCTTGTACATTTCTCTCATCAAAATTTCCCACTTGCCGATTTTCAATGGATCACCGGGTTAGCTGGTTGATTTGTCCAGATATATAGCATAATATTGCACAGAAAAAAACACTTCTTGCAATAATGTGCCATCACTGTTACATTGCATTTTGGTAACCTTTGAGGCAACTGGAAATCTTTCTTGACTAGAGAAGTCTTTCTTCAAGCAGCAATATCTTGAGTTAGGAACAAGATAGTGACATGGGGTTTCAAAAGCCTGTAGTGGAAAATTATTCTCTNNTTTGTTTTTTTTTTTTGTTTTTCTAGTTTATTAGAGATGACATCTGGCCCAATCCATTAAAGTACTTCCAGGTTCATACTGAAGATTCAACCATAGATATCTCAAGGTAGTTTTATTAATGCCCTTTTATAGCCCTTGTATTCTGAGTTTGCTAATTTAACCCAGTCTTAGTGTCCCTCATTTGGGGATGGGAAGTGTCTGGCCTGTCTGCGTTTTCTGCATATCATCATTGCGTTTCCCAGTCCTCACCAGCTGCACGTAATAGCTTGAAATATGCAAGTCTAGTGCAACTTGCAGAAAATTTAAAGCATTTTGTTCCAGCTTTGTAGCAACAACTTTCTATGGCCACTTCGCTGATGGAGGTACATTTTTTNNCACCCAATCCATAACATGATGTCATCCATTTTGACACGTCTTTTGAAATGTATCCTTAATCTTTCCTGATATCTCTGACCATAACTTAACCTCTCAGGTATATCAGGTATGATACACATGTCTGAAGACTCGAATGAAACAAAGGTATCTTCTATTCGGTGCATCTTGTCAGAAATTGTTTACGATTCAGCAGCTGTTAGGCCACTCGCTTTTCATACACACACTTAAAGTATGTAAATAAAAAATGTTCAGTACTTTGTATCTGGAGACATACGTCACAACTCACTTTCGTACTTTTTGGGGAATTGGAGTATATTTATTTCTAATGTTCCTTTTTTTGGTAGTGATGGTATCATGGTGGACAGCTCCGGCGAGGAGGATGAAGACGAATCTGTCCTTGTTTTAGAAGAAGAAAAAGATGAGTTTGACCTTGATGAAGACTTAGAATTACTTGACAATGATGGTAAGCTGAAAAACTTGTTGAGATACAAGTTATCAGAGACTTATGTATTCCCTTCTCTTTCTCCTAAATATAAGAGCGATCGCTCCATATACACAGTAATGGTCTCAAGCCAATTGAGGGGTGAGATGGTAATAACAGCCTTAATCATCCCCTTCAAAGCTAGTAGATAGTTGACAGTCACACCTTTCATTGATGGAGGTCAAGATAAGTATTTTAAGAAAGCTTGAGCCTAATTCAAAGATGACTTGCCAAGAACCATTTGCTCAGACTGTCCTTGTATGCCACGATGTTGTGGTGTCATTGCTATGCTATTAATTTTCCTTCCTGCATCTCATTGTATATCCTCATTTGATGTTGATGAGAAGTCAAGAGCTTTATTGATTTTTGCAGGTGAAGAGTTAATCGATGAAGACTTTGAAGATGAGAGCGAAGATGACTTACTGCTGGACGAAGACGACGAGTTTGACGAGGAAGAGGATGAGGATGGAATAGAGTTGATAGAGGCAAAGGGAATCCCCAAGCAAAGAACTCTCACAAAGAAAGCAGCTGCACCTACGGGAAGGGTGCCGGCAGAAACAACAACTGTTGCAGTGCAGGGGTCCAAATCTGAAGGAACAGTGAGTGCCATTCCCAATGACCAGACATCTGGTCAAGCAGTAGCAACAAATAATACAGAGACAGAATCACAGTTAGAGAGTAGCGGAGTAAAGGCTGTCACCTCGTCCTCTGCAAACTCCAGGACGGAAGAGCCAGCCACTTCTTCGCTAACATCGTCATCCAAAGCAGAATCCGGAAAAGATCAACCAGCAGACTCCTCTGAGAATTCCGATGCTATGTCAAAAGCGGCAGAAGAAAATGACACCACAGAGAAAACACAAGAGACTGAACCAGATCAGAATGAAAATCCTTCGACAAACTCAGAGGGTGGTGCCAGCTAGCAAGATAGAGAGACAAAGATGAACGAACACAAAGTAAAACAGTCTCTGTAGTAGAAAGAACACGATGTGTGCTAAACTGAAGAGATTAGACTGGGCTTGCAGAGCCATCGGTGAATCCAGTCTTAGATTCAGCTCTCGTCAGCTATGGATTTATCTTGATACCTTCTTCACACCTGCTCGCCCTTCATGGCTCTTACCTTGGGAGCAAACCTGTCAATAGAAGACCATATGTATGAAGAGTGATGTAAGGCACTGTAATGCAATGGTTCGTCAGTTTTACAAGCTTTTGCGTCTTCTATCACATATATTCTGTACAAACTGCTCAAATACTAGGATGGGTAAGGCTTCAGGTGACACTTGCCCTATAGCATTCTTTGTCGTGTGTTGCGAAGTTGCAATATCACACGGGGTATGACTTAAAGAGTCAGTGACACTTTCAGTTTGTCAGCTTGATTTATTCCATCCCTGGTCTTCAATACAGACCCATTGGAAGACCATTTGAAAAGGTTAAGACCATTGCCTTTTCACCATACCACAACAGGTTGGCATTCTGTGGTCTCCCCAAAATCCAGAGGTCTGTTAGATAGTTGGGCAATGCTAGTTTCAGGGACCGCTGCCAGAAACACATCATTAAGCACATGATCGCTGAAACTATGTCTTAAACTGAAGAAGTCTCATAGCCTCGGTGTATGGTACCACTTCATCTGCATTTATACTTAGTTTCCTGATCATTGTTTTTTATTTTGCAGTTCCATACTTGCATAGGAATTTGGAAAGAGCACAAAAAAAAACAAGGGACTCTCGCCCTATAGCAGTATTAGTGTCATATGTGCTAAACTTGAGAGCGCTGTAAACTCTGAAAGCTCAGCATTGACCTTAAGAATCTTTTGTGCCTGTATGACCTTGTAAGCCTAGAAGACAGATCCGTTGTCAACCTGGAATAAGTGGCATTTGGTAGAAACTCCTGTACTATGTAATCTACATCTCATTTTTTTTCTTTCCACACACCATGCTCTGAAATTTATCTAACCCCAAAATGACACGGATTTGTTCGTCCTTGCTAGTTTTTGTTTCTGACAATTTGAAGTATACCATCAGCTGGTCACAGATGACTCGAAAATAACTGCAAGGTTGTTATGGTAACAGTTTGTGTTTTTTTGCAGTAACAAGATCAAATGGTATGATACCGTGCAAACACACCGTAAACGTCATATTTTGGTAGACACCTTGCCACTTGAGAACCTCCCTTTGTCCACACTTGTTAAAAGACATAATCTTTGGAACTTTTTAAATTCAGGACTCATCTGCAATGTGGTGGCCTAAAGTAAGCCATTTAGTACTGACTATAATCTGTTCTGCTGTCATAAACGAATAACTTATGAATTGTCTGCAGTTCTTCAGAAAGAGGTAGACTTGAAACAATGGACAAAATTGTTCATAAATCCTGTCAAACAATGTTGAAAATGGTGAGGAGTTTCAAAACTTTCTAAATCCCTGCATCTTGCTCCCCCCCAGTATCTTCGAGGGTAACTGTTAAAAGGATAGTCCAGCCACAAATCTAGCTGGCCACAAGTATATCTGGCCGTTATAGTGAAACTTACATTCAATTCCCATGTGTTTTCCTGAGATATGAGTAGTTGAAGTTGCCACATTTGTTACAGCAGTTGACTTGAAGCTAGCAGGAGTGACATCATCTCCCCATATTGTTGATGAAGCATTTTGTGTTTTTCTTGAAGCTGGACACCAAATTTAATACTTTAATATCTAGTGCTCTCATAATGTGAATGTATGAAGGATATGAGAGTTTTGCAACCTTCACATAACCGGCACTTAAGCTGACCACCCACTGATTTCAAGGTCAAGATAGTAATTTTAATAATGACGAAAACAAAAGAATCTTCAGTAGTGAATATACAGATGATGTCAGGCCTGCTTGCTTCAAGTTCACAGTTGGTAGCAAAGGGAGTAAGTGATAATATCTCAAGAGCCACACATGGGAACTAACTGGAAGTTTCACCAGAATGGTTAGATAAACTTACTCTTAAATTTGTGGCTGGACCATCCTTTTAACTGGGTTTTTCAGTCTCAGGCATGAATGAAAGGCAAATGGCTTGTTAATTTCAAAAAGGTAGAAATTATATTGTTACAACCCCAAGTGTTTAAATGTAGTCAAAGTTAACATTGCTGATGAGTATGGGCAACTTCACTCTTCTGTCACAATTTTTTAAAACCTTATAGTTTCAGTGACAATTGTCTTACATGTTGTCTTAGTTGCACCACACAGTTTAACGACTTACACTACCCATTAAATCTTTTAGTTTTTTAAGATCTGATGGGTTGTGACACTCTAGTCATTGCCAGGGATATAACTGCATGTATGAGAGTAGCATTGTTGGTGATGTGTGTCTACACTAATGAATCTGTGAGATTATGCCAAAGACATGACAGGCATCAGGAAAGAAAAAGGATATTGTTGCTAAATGTTCTAATTATGCCCGGAAACTAGTGACCAGAGACTCATGACAATCTTTTCCATAAGAGTAATCAGTGCATGCAACCCTTCATAAAGGTAGTGTTGACACTGGAGAATGGAGTGGGGGTAGGAGAGGAATTGGGTGGTGGGGGGTTGTGGATTTCAAGTGCGAGGGCAAATAACTGTCAGCATTTATTTTCATGACTTTGACAGATGACTGGAGTTATGGTTTGAGAAGCTAGCAGGAAGGCGTATCCATTTTGGCTTTATGATGGTTTCTTGCTGGCAAATGGTTTCAGGGCATTCAACGTATTGTCCCCATCTGCAAAATAATGCATAGGACCTGCTGATACAACACCCGTTTCTCAATTTTTCGGACCCTCTGACTTATGTCTGAATATTGTTTACAGTAAACGTTATTATTTTTCATTCTTTATTTTTTCGTTCTCTTTCACAAAAGATTCTTTTCACGGTCCATGAGATTTCACATCAAACAAATCATCCTTTCTTTTTGTTGTTATTGTTTTTATATTGATACATTGCAAAGTATTCATGTACAGTCTTTGTTTAGAAAGGATTATTTTGTTTCCAGCATCATATGCAGAATACCAGAGTTAGAACAAGTTTAAAAGTTCCTTATTTCTTCTTTTTTATTTTTCATTTCTCCTTATTCAAAAAGTTGTGGATTCTTTACAGAGGCAGGTTGAGTTGTTTCATAAAATTCGCCGAATGTTCCGAAACCTGTCAAGTTTTCTCCACATACTAATGACATATGATCAGACTAAGAGGATCCCATGTGATACATACAAAGGAACATGAGTAATTAGGGATTCCATTTGGTTACGGAAACTTTGTGACCAGACACTTTGCACATTAGCACTAATTCATATGCACACAGCCAGTACAAGTCAGGGTAAAAAAATTAAAATTTTTGGCAGTAATCATCATCATTGGATGTAAAACTTAACTCTTATGCTACTTAAAAGCGTCGTCATGTGCTTGCACCCTTCAAAATCTTCACAAACTTACTGGTATCAACTTGATGAACCCCTTTAAGCGTAGAAACAACAAACTAGTGGTTTGTGTGCACGCTGAGCAAACAAATCAAGAAATACGACACTTAGGGCCAGCTCAAAAGTCTGACTTGTTTATATTCAGAATTGTTCTACATCAAAATATGGCAATTACAGAAACACTATATCTATGAAATAAATTAACCTTTCATATCAGAATACAGACAAATTCAAGGCATGTTCAGACGTTCCACAGAGGGAAAATTCAACCCTAACGGTACTATTCAATGAAAGATGAATACATGGATAATGTGTAATTACAAGTCAAGGCTAACAGCAGTGAAATAGCTCCAGCTGAATGTACACTAGTTAGAATGAACAAAAGGTTACCACAGGAGAACAATGGCCTGATGAATGTGTGGACATGATAAGTCGACGAGAAATCTGACCGTAAACTAACTTCTGGATATGTTAGTTATTGTTCACAAAAGCAATGTGGACTGAATGTGTTAAAATGTCTCCAAGTGATACATGAAATGTTTACTGAGGAGGAGGATTTGTTGACAGTTTGCCTGGACAGACATAATATGCCATATTTTGTTGGTCTCTCTCCAAATTGTGACACCATAAATATCAATCAAAGAAAAACCGAAAAGAAACATTAAACAAAGGCACATTTGAGAGTCAGCTCTGGAGGTTTGACAAAGAAAAAGCCACTGTGGTTTCACTTATAATCAAGGCATGTTGAGACTCAAGGTTAATTTGGACTTCCACAGAAGTGGCATGCTGATCAAGGCACATCGATATTATTTCAAAGTTAAATTGTTATAGGACGGATGATTCAAGATTGAAAGACTATTCTCATGATACTCTAAAAAGATAAATTGAATAAATAATCAGAGAGCAAGCTCTCATATGATCACTCAAGAAGTATGAACAGCTACACAGTATACTACAGTATGCTACAGTATACTACAGTATACACAGCTACACAGTATACTCTAACATGGTTCCATAAACTTTTAGCAACCCTCATATTCTGATCACATGACATCTGCTCTTATAATACAATCAATATGAAGATCTACAGGGTAACTACTATATCATAATCACATATAAGAAAAAGGAAGAGCTATAAATGCACTCTCATACTCCAATCGATAAGAAATGTGATAACAGTTACAAATTATGCATCTAGTGATGATGCATTAGAGCTGTATGGAATAAATACAATCTCACAATGCACACCGACGCACACCGATCAGACACTAGCAAAATTACTGGCCAAACGAAATCTTTCACCTAAAAGACACAATCCACACACTTCAATGACCAAACACCAGCTAACAGCTATGCACAGACACACTTGTACATGACACTAAATTTAATTACCACAGTAAAGCTTTTGTGATTGTCTCAACTTTAAATATTATCTACAATGACTTAATAAGTATGTGATTCTTTTATCTTTACACTGATTATTGAACAAAATATGATTTAAATAAAACCCTGTGATTAGTCGATAGCAATGAATGGTCCATAGCAACTACTATGATGAATATGTACAATGATAGTCTTATAAGAAGTCAAATGTCAAAAGGTTTAATCTATGAATTTTTATCTTTCTGAACATGTATCATAAGCATGCTTCATGTTTTATGTGTTTTGGTTTCTCCTCTTTCAGAGGGGTCAGTAGTCACAGTTTATTCTCTGAAAAAGCTCCACAATGCTGTACACTGATTTTAACAACAGCTGTAAAATATTTTAAAACTGCGACAAACCTTGATCGCTGATAGAGAAGTCATGATTTATAAATACAAAAGAAAAAGGATTTGTTTGATTGAAAAAGCAAACTAAAATAATACTTACATTTAATGGTTCAAAGTTGGTTAAAATGTCATAGCCAAATACAGAGACGCATCACAAGGCAAACTAGTATTGCATGTAATCACAGCACAGGGAACAGATAAAACAGTACTTGTTTGACACTGAGTTGTGTATATTAAAGTTATTGCATGAATTAAAATCACAAGATCCAAATGAAAAAGCGACCAATACACTGCACATGTGGCATATACATCAAAATTGGATGAATACTACATGAAATGAATGCAACTATTGGACTGGCATCACAGTGTACATGATCAATTTAAAATAGAAATTGAAAAGAATACCAAGCTAGCCATCATGTGTAATACCTCAAACTGTTCATGTTATAACAAACCACCTGCTGTGTAGATTGAGTATGAACTAAACTATTTATTGCCGCATACCTTGTTTTGCACATACATCAAATCAACTGCGATTTATGAAGACAGCATGACACTTTCTGGCTGCAGCATCAATAATATATAACCAAACATATTTCATCTGATAAGGAATACTTTCATCCATCAAAGATGAGACACTTAACTTTCAAGTTAAACTCATATCATTTTCAAATGTATAAACATAGATAATGTTGACTACCTAACTGCAAATTTGACAGTCCTACATCACCAGGACGGTATTTCGTTTGCTCGTATTTAACATGAGCTCAAATATCACAGAACAATTATTGTTCCAAAACTAGAATATTATTAAGACAGATGACAGATAATGGATGTATAAAGTAAGTAATGAAAGTTGTACTAATGCAGCTATCAGCAACAGAGACCTGATGCTATCTTTTAGTGAATGCAGAACTGCAGCTGTAAAGACATCTGTTAAAGTTTTCATAATATAAAATAGTATTTAATACTACTGCTAAGTATTTAAATATCATGACATTGCTTGTGTGGTTGTCATAGAAACAAGTCACTTGTAAATACTAAAAAAATAACCCCTGTCCCCGATCAAAAATGAAAACCCAACGGAGAAAGGGAGGAGGTATGTAAATTGGCTTTAGTGATTTAACTGACAGAGACTGGCCACACCTCTGTTGATCCAGTGATTCTGGGGTTTATCTGAGGGCAGCTCTATCGACAGGACAAAGTTAGTGGAGTGTCCGGTTGTTGAGAGAGTACCTCGTCTAGCACTCGTCTTGTAAACTAAAAAATGGAGGGAATAATATGATAGGCAGAAAGATACGATAGGTTGTAAGATACAAATAGAAGAATACAAATTGCCAGATATTTAAATTTGACTTGCAATTGTCCAGCATGGCATGCGCAACTTGTTAGCACGTCAGAATATTCTGAAATTCCAACAAATGGCAGCATAGCGGGTAACTCAGATATTTTCCTAACACACAATGAGTTAGCTCGTTATTCAAATCCTTCGCAAGATAACCAGTTACTTGGACACACATACCCCATCACTGTCACATACAGCTATTGAAAAGTAGACAGTGTAATGCAGTACAAACATACATCTTAAAGAGAGCATGACCTTATCTAAGAGTTTGAAAGCCTAATAGTCTAAATGAAAAGTGGTAGGATGTGACTGCATTAGATACAGTAAGGTAGCCTAAAACTGTAGCACACGACATGATAGCATGTAACAGTACCAAATAGCACGGTAGCATGTGATTGTAAACCACAGCATGGTAAGCAGTGTGGTAGCCTACAACTGTAAGAACGCATCATGATAGCCTGTAACTGTCACAAACAGCTTGACAGTCTAAACAGTAGTAACACATAACATATAATACCCTATGACCGTAATCCACAGCATGATAGCGCGTAATTTTAACGCGCTACACTTCACTTCACACGTGTAGGTTTGGAATAAAAACTAACCTGGACATGAATATGTTGTTGATTCTACTCCGGATGTTGTTTTCTCTGAGGGCTTGATCCAGATCTACAAAAGACACAAAATGCCAACACATTGTGCCTGTTCAACAACATAGTAACCCCGGCTAAGTAGCCAATGTCATTAATGCAACAAGCGTGAGGAGACCCACAGTTCTAAGTTACATTAGTGATGAAATATTTCCAACAAACTTTGTAGGAGCGAAACAGTTGGCTAAGAACTTGTCAAACACAATGCTTGTCTCGCATAATTAGAGATATCCTTTTCATAAGTTACATTGCATTTCAGTGACACACAGCTACTACCTTCATGCTTAGAACAAAGTCCAAATAAAGTAAATGAGACGTTTTCTTCTGACAAATTTACAAAATCCAACTTCTAACAGAAAATCTTCAAGCATCCTCTGCTAACTTTTCTTTTCACTGAAGTTTCGTGAAACATTTCAAGGAATCATCATTAAGCATGCTTTGATTTGCTCACATATCAGTTTCTCAAGTTTTCCAGGCCCCTCAGTCAAAGCCCCCCTCAGCACTAATTGTAAGAGCCCAGGGTCATTTTTATGGCCATTGCAGTTTCTTAGTATTTGCAACCAGGAAATTGTCACCTGCAGCGTGAATTACATTTGATTTGACACAGCATATATTTAAAGTTTAAAACTAATGTTATTGATTGCACTGGTTCAACATACGGGAGCCCACCATTCACAGTCTGTCTCGTACCCAGGCAGGCTTTTCTGAAAGTATAACTTTTCTTAGGCTATGACTTAGTTATGAAGTCAAAATACAACGCTGATTTGCATGTGTATATAACAACATGTATCTTTATGTCTGGAAATGACATTGAAGGGTTCTTAGTCTGGCATTATACATGTTGAATTTTGGCACATATACAATGTACAATTAGTGAAGCTTTGGACCTGGGTAGCAATTTTAGAAACTGGTCCTGGCATCATCGGTCAAGTATCTGATCTGACTAATGAGCTTACCACTGGAAGAGTATCATAGAGCAGCTTTGGCATTGATTCTGCGACACGATGGCTGCTACGATCCCAGCGAGCTCCTTCCAGGAAGAGTCCTCTCACGTATACACCATCACTCTGTAAATATATTAAAATGTTATCATCATCAGGAAGTCACTGTTAAACCTAAGGGTAGAGCCATGATCTCAAACTAATGACAACCTCCATTCACCCCTGCTCCACACGCCTCCCAAGGAATTTGCATAAAAGCAATTATGGACTTCAATTTCTTTGCCATTTCACAGGTTCATCAACCAGTTATCTGCATGTCCTAACTTTCACACACACTGCATGAGATGAGTACACGCGTCTTCTAAATATTCTGAGTCACATAATGCTGTGCCAATCAGCAATACACCCTTGGTTGCTTGCTGTGCATAGAAAATGTTCTAGTCCTTTTATCTGTTTACTAACTCCTCAGGACTGTTATACATGTCTTTGTACTGAGTCATTCATCAAGAATGTGGAAACCAGAAGTGTTCTAGAATGTAACGCCCTCGTTGCAATTTAAGGCTGCAGGTATTTTCTTTCAAATTTCTATGTTGCAATGGACCCCTGTATTTCAAAGAAGTAGATTTCTTCATTAAAAAAACTTTGCAGAGTTTATCTAATTTGAATTTAAAGTCATATAGTGAATACTCAGAAAATGAGGACGAGGAAGGGTTTTTGAGCAGGACTTGTGATTTACAAACAACCCTTACAAATAAGATGTAAACACTATTTTTTAATTGTATTTTTATCATAGAAAGAAGAAAAAGAAGGTAATGACATATTTTTGAGATAAATATTTACAGCGTATCATTTTTCCAGTCTTAAGTTGAAATTTGAGAAAAAAGACACTTTTACAAAAATGAATTCCGCCGTGGGATGAAAATTATGACAGTTCTAATTCTGCAGATAACTGGTTGGCAGTTGGTTTTCTGCCTGTAACTTGAAAATTCTTTTTTTTAAAGGCCACATGTTGTTAGATATGCATTTTACTTTGCTCAGTTAAATTTAAGTCAGGCATGATCCACACTGAGGTATTAGGTAATGAGCTGAGGCTGACAGCCACTCTCCCCACACCCTGCACCTACGCTGGTGGAACACTACCACCAACCAGGGGACTGGATAGTTAACATGGGTTCACCTGGAAATAGACCTGAGTGCTAACCTGTCATTTTTCTGCACATTTTACTTACAATTGTCAAGATTGCAAGACACAGTAATTTCATTAAAAGTGATTATGTAAAAAAAAAAACTAAATGAAAGTTTACATTTCCACCGGTCCACCTCATTACAAATTTCCCCTTGCTTAAAGTAACAGAATTTCATGGAATTTCAGCATCCTTGTCGCTTTGAATTTGCTCCAACATTACCGGTTTTGTTGGCATATCAGTCTCCTGTTGCATAACCTCAAAGGCCAAGCTGAGTCGATCGATGGGGATCAAGTATTTGCGAGCAAAGTTCTGCATGGTGCCGGTCAGAAACGACTGAGTGAAATAAAACCCAGAGATCCAGAAGACTATCGGGATGCTCTGCTGGATCCATTCCTGACGGAAGGTTACAAAGAAACGTAAGAAAGTTGCATTCAGTAAATTTCACAAACAAAAACACTGTGTGGTTTTGATAATGGATGCAGCCCACAATAGTTACTCTATAATAAATAGTAGTGCTTGTACGGTCTGACATGATGCACACTGAATAATCTAATTGATGTGGTCCATCACCAGTCTATGTATGAGATCATTCTAAACTTACATTTTTTAGATATGTTTATGAGGTTTTCCCTGTATGATCTTCCTGACTGCATTTGACCTTTGACCTTCATCCAATACAAAAGTGATCTTGAAATCGGTAAGATTGATATGTATCATACATATACTCTTAGTCCAAGCAAGCATTACTGAAAATTTGTCTTTCCAATTTTTCACATTTTGATTACTACTGGCCATTTGAAGTTCATGACAAACTGATTGGCAGCACCTGAATATCTTGTTAGAGCTATCATGCTTGACTTGCTTGAATACTAAGAAGTTTCCACAGTTCGACCTCTCCTGACCTCAAATGACTTTGATGACAAGCGTTATGGTTCTTACACTCACTGTGGTTCATAAACTTGGCATAGATGAGATCAGTCAAAGCTACATGTGCTCTAGAGAGAGTGGTGTTTTCATGGTATTCACAGTTTGACCTCTGTTGACCTTAAATGAGCTTTCTCCCCCCCAAAAAAACAATAGGGTTCCTGCACTCATTATGGTACATACGCATACCAAATATGCCATCAGTCTAACCTTACATAAGATATTGTGTTTACAAGATTTTCATGCTGTGACCTCTGCTGACCTCACATGACATTGGACTTACACCAAAAACAACGGGGATCTTGCTCTCAGTACAGGCCACACACATACCATTAATGACATCAGCCAAAGCTTTTGTTCTTGAGATAACTTGTTAACAAGGTTTTATCAATTTGACCTGCTGATCTCAAATGACCTTTGACTTCCACCAAAAACAATAGGCTTCTTGCACCCCGATGTGTTCCACCTATATACCAAATATGAGTCCAGGCCAACCTTTTCTTCTGGAGATATCATGTTTACAAGCAAGTGTCAAAGACAAACATACACAAACTCATATCCACACATAGACATACATGAAACACACACTGGCATTTAATGCCAACATGGGGTCACTGCAGACAGGTCCCTGAGAGAAAGTAGCTTGAATTTCCCTTTCACCGATGATTGCATGCAGCATGTGATTGCTGGTAGAGAGGGTGGGCTCCCAGTATCAAGTAACAGACCTCCCCGCAGTGTCAAATTTTCTGGCAGCTACGCCAGTTACGAGCTCTGTGTGAGCGAGGAAGGACGTGGGCTCTCGCGAGTGACTGGTACCTGCTAAGGCAGCGGCCATAGGTACATGAACTTACATAACTTTGGCCTAACACAGTGTGCACTCACACACATGCCATAGGTGACTGTATAGGTTAAAATTATCACTGAAACCAATTACAACTACCCATTGCACTCTCCTATGTGGAAGGTTTTGTGCAGATCTAAAATTTTGGCAAAGACTTATGTTGGAACTCAATGGAGTGTTATAAATCTATGGCCAATAAGAAATTTTAACTAGACATGACTATCATATATCATATAACATGAGTTGAAAAGTTGGTAAAAGCAGACATCGCATAAAATTAATTCTGCTTAAATTTGTGACGTTTGGCAATATGTCATGTCAGCCTTGCCAGTGAGGACACTGTCAAGGGAAATTTATATTTTGACCAATATTCCAAATCAGGGTAACGTTCTTTATTTTTATAATTTGGTTCTCAGAATGTGGTAACAGTCATAAACAAGATATATATCACTTTTAGGGTAAAATTATGGTATTCTGAACATAATTTGTGCAGTCTGAGTCATTTGTGCAGTACAACAGATGACATAAATTCTACTTAAAGTTGAGAAATATGGCTCGCAAACTTTAATTTACCACCACTGATACACACA
>VJOZ01054029.1:0-16629 GCA_009801055.1 Stichopus horrens
TTGTGTGATAGATCAATGTAATTGTGTGTATCATCATGCAGTTGTGTACCATCAAATATTCTGATCCATAGAGGTCATTGCTACTTTGCCTTCTTTATGTAATACCGTATGATAGTTTGCAACAAAATCTTCAGTTCGTACATGGCCATGTAAACATATCAATATACTCTAAATCTTAAATGTGTTTGGTCATAAATATATTAGCTTACAAGTTGTTAGTTTGAAACCTATACAAAAGACTTTTTCTCATTTAAATGTGCATTTTTGTTGTTGTTGTGGTAACTTTACTAGGAAACAACTGCTGGAGAAATTGTGATGTTGGCAGTTCAAGAATTTGGGATTACAGACACAACCCCTGGCCAGTACTGCCTCTGTGAGGTGACTGTCGGTCAGGGTGGTTTGGTCAAGCAGAAGAGATTACCGGACCATCAATGTAGCATTTCAGAGAAACTGAGTCTGAGCGGCAGGCTCTTCCTACGAAACAACATGTCATCAGAAACTCTTGTATCTGATGAACTGGCAGTCGTAAGTCTCTTTATTTTTCAGTAAAAAAAAGAAAAAAAAGAAGATGATTTCTTGTGCACTAGAAAATTAAGTAGCGTACTAAATTGGCTAATACATCTAACATCTAATGTCCATGTCTACTTCTGACACCCCTATAGTCTACACAAGCACATTGTGGTGTCTGTAGGTCATAGGGCAATAAAGCAGTACAAACCCAACCACAGTTACCAATCAGGTATCATTGGACTTTTTCTGTTGTAACTTTGGGCACAGTTAACAGACATAGGAGATGGTATATAATTATATAAAAGTTAACCTGATTTTTGGTGTGAATTAATTACATGGTAATATGAGATCTTGTTTTGCGAGATATAGTTCACCTTGTTCTCTTCATGCATAGGTTTGTAATACTATTTATCACCTTTTCATATTTGGATTTTGTTTTCTGTCTCACCGAAGGAGTTACTGAAGGAGTCTAGCGTGACTTTCCTCCAGCTCGATCCCATCGAAGTGGCAACTCAGCTCTCTTTACGAGACTATAAGATCTTCCAACGAATAGAATCCACAGACTTCATCGATAACTTGTTCGAACTACCGAGGCCTGTGCAAGACTCAGATGCCCTAAAAGAGTTTGAAGATGTAAGACGTCATTAGTTTCATAAACAGCAGGGCAGGAGTGGCCAAACTTTTTCAATTAAGGGGCCACATTGCCACCTTTGAACTTAGTGCCAGGTTTCACAGGTTGCGAGCCCACCCTCAGATATCCTTCTCTTTGTACTGTTTGTACTGTAAAAATCAAACAAAAAGTGTTGCAGCTCAGAAATCATAGATGTACGAATGAAGTAGTAGTTTGCATGTAGGCATGTGAAAAATTTGGTAGTGTTGGCTTCATGCCATACCTCTCTCCATTCAAAAGAGGTTTGGGGTCCGCACAATTCTTCACGGGTCACATTTGACCCGCGGACCAAAGGTTGGTCACCCTTACAGCAGAGGTATCAATCTATCGTAGAAGTGACAGACAGGAAGTCTGACAAATCTTCAAAGGAAATGTAAGACTGTTCTAAGCAGATGTTTTTCTTTCTCCAATTTCCAGATAATACTCTTTCATTTTGAAGTCTCTTTATCTCTCTTTTCTTGCCAGCTTGTCAATTTGGAGATGTTTTGGGTAGTTTCTGAAGTCTGCCTGGAGTCATCCATGGTCAAGAGAGCTAAAATACTGAAACATTTTATCAAAATTGCAAGTAAGTGTTCCTTAAAATATTTTCCTTTTCCCCTTGCCCACTAATGGTTTTAAGACATGAAGAAAATATGTTGGACTTAAATTGTTTGTATAATTGCATGTAATAGAGTTTCACTTCCAGAGTCTTTTGAGAAAAAAAAGTGAGATAATAAAGGAAAAACATTCATCATGACTTGAAGACCTAAACAAGGCTTCAAGACTTCCCACTGGGATCATGCCAATTATCTACATTGTCTTTTGTTTATTAGTTTTCATAATTATTGCCTTGTTTCCTCAGAACATTGCAAAGACTGTAGAAATTTCAACTCCATGTTTTCGCTGATAAGTGGACTAGGCCAAGGTTCTGTGAGCAGGTTGAAAAGCACATGGGACAAAGTACCAAGTAAATATATCAAGATGTTTGAAGACCTAACAGAATTCCTAGATCCCTCCAGGAACATGTCCAAGTACAGAAATCTCCTGAATGCAGAAAACGTGCAACCACCACTGGTGAGAAAAATCTCCAGAATTTGCTTTTGGTTACAGTACAGATTGATTTCTCCCCTCCAGTAGTCATTCTATTTTTAAATCTATCTGTCTATGTGTCCATCTGTCTGTCTGGCTCTCTATTTGTCTGTCTATCTGTCTGTCTGTTTGTCTATCTGCCTGTCTATCTGTCCTGTCTGTCTATCTGCCTATCTGTTCTGTCTGTCCTTCTCTCTGTCCATCCTTCTGTCTGTTAGTCCTTCCATTCATCCTTTGGTCTGATCTTGTTATTTCTGCATGTCTGCTTGGTGTATAGATTGATTGCACACATTCTCCTAAGAGACATATGCACAATTGCTTATTCGTTGGGGAAATCATTAAAATTGGTGAATAATACTCTTCTTCTAATACCACATGAATGGTTGCCTAGACTATCTGGTTTTGCACAGGGTTTCTTCTTCTCCTGGCTCCCCACAACGCACTAATTGTGCATGACATATATTTTCCTTTCTATGTGGTACAAATTTGTAGTTCTTTACTCTTTGCAGCTTCCATTCTTCCCTGTAGTCAAGAAGGACTTAACTTTTATTCATCTTGGGAACAAAACTGAAGTCGATGGATTGATCAACTTCGAGAAGTTGAGGATGATAGCGCGAGAAGTCCGATACATAAACAATTTGGGCAATGGAGTCTATGTAAGTACTGAAAATGTTACCTAGTTTTATCTTACCCCTAGTCCTCATTTATGACAATATTTGTAGCGAATGCTGCTTGGTTGTGAAGGTAACCAGTATCTTGACCATATTTAATGTGAGAACTTCAAACCTTGCAGAACAGTATGAGCATTGTAGCAATGTGCTGACGAAAATCATGACCTCCCTCCAAGTTTACGTTGAATTTATGACCCTCATTCAAGAGTCTCATTGTGTTGTTCAAAAGTATTTGCAGTTGCTGTTATTTATTTGATAATTTAAAATCAGAAATTTGTGTGTGAACTGTCTTCCAGAAGGAGCTCAAGTGTTAAAACACAATTTAAGAAATCTTGAATCGTCTATTGCAGAATTAGATTATGGACACAGAAAAATTTGGAAAAAACAAATGGCTTATAGACAAAGTAGCTCATTAACAATATAGCTTATTCAGCTGACGGTGACATTCTTTTCAAGAAGTAAGTTTCTCAGAGGTAGTACTTCAGTTGTTTATTGCTCCAGGCTAAGTTGCTCACCCATACTTTGAAAAATTCATATGATGCATCTTCTATTCTTCATCACATACTTAATGTTTTGGGGGAGATTAAGTTTTTTTCAGATGTGTATTGATTTGTTTGAATGCTTTAAGCAATGATACAAAGCTATTTTCTGTGTATGCCATACTGGTGGTTTTAATGGCGTTATTACCCTTAAAACTCTTTTGGTTTTCGTTTGGTTTGTCTGACAGGATCCCAAGCATCTCTTAGTCCCCAACAGTGGCCAGGGAGCAGGAGGTACTCTACCAAGGAAAAGGAGCCGAGAGAGAAGGATCTCAGCCGCCCTTAATCCAAAGAAAATGTGGGAAGAGGTAAGATACACAAGAAGTGATGTTTTCCTAAGAGTGTGACCGAAACCGATGGAAGTATCCAGCATACAGTGGGAAAAAAGAGGGAGAGTGTGTGGTGGGCTGAGCGGGATATCCTCTTGTGTTACAAAGGTTGCAATCATTTGTTTTGGCTCGTATCAAAGCTATGTGTTTAAATTCCTCTTTGGATATGCCAAGGTGAAAGCAAGGAAGCGTGTTTGGATCAGATGATCGGATCAGGTTTTTTTTGTTACCCAGATTTGTGTGGTGTTATCGTGAAAAAGTGAAGGTTTAATTGTCCAATGCATGCTAATAGCTTGTTACAATGTTCTCGTTGCTTTGTTTTGCATTTTTTTATCCTCCATCGTCGCTTTGTCGTGATTATTTAAACACAGACAACATATTCAACAACTACTTGTCACATACAATTTTGATACGGAGCAATGTCGTCTCACCAAACAAATGTGACTGACTCTGTGGATGTCAGACTTGGTGTTTCTCTTTCACATTTTCGGCGTGATGACACCTGACTGGTAAATGAAAAAACTAAAAACCCATGCATCATTAAATCTATCTTTATGCTGTTTTAATCAGAAATATATGTGGAACTTTTTTTAAAACTAAATGTAACAGAAGAGTACTAGAACAGTTCACGGATTCCTACACAAAGAGTTTTTGGTCGCTTGCCTTAGAGATGTTCCCCCTGCTGTGGAATTATCAGGGTTGACTTCTTTCATTCTCTTCGTTTTGGTCTTTTTAAAATTTTCTACCAGTGGACATTGTGATACACTGCCAGAGGGAGTTTTCTCATAAGAGGTAGATTTCGTACTGCTATGCATATTGCTGTAACTAACTGTGACAGTGTAGAAAGTAACAATTATCATGAAAGATGCCAAATATGGCAGGAAAATACCATTTCCAGACTTTTAATAAACTGTTAACAGGACCACAATTTGACTAGTAAGTGCCTACATGAAATATGCACAGTGATTCTGGCCAGGTCAAAATAGGTTCGATTAGCTGTATAAATAGCATTGCATGAGTAATCTCAAGGACTGTATGATTGTGTGTTCAATATAGGTTCATGTACATAACAGCTTTCTTACCAGAGATGTATATCTGGCTGTTGTCCTCTGAAATGATTAAGGCTTTCACTAATCAGTGGCATTATAATTTGCCATATTTTTCCCCCTACTTTCATCTGTAACAAAATAATGAACTAGGCACAAAATAGTATACATCTGTAAAAGGGCAGGGCACCAAACACACCCAGGTGGTTTGTCAGTGTGGTATGAAATGAGGGCTACCATGTGGTTGTCAACTCCTTTTTTCGTCACACACATCCAAGGAAATTATCCTATGTCAATGGTCAGTCTGATTCAGTGTTTTTTGCACATGTGCAACACTTTACACATCTAGGAAACTGTATAATTAATGTACAACATGACATGTATTGAAGAGAATGTATTGTAACCCTTGCATCATCACTCTTTGTCAGCAAGCAAGGGATAAATGGAGGTGCTCACAGCCAAGAAAATTTTACCCTATGAAATCGTTTTCTGTATTCTTTCCTATGCTCCTAACTTTCTGTGGTTTATAGGGTTTGTAACCTCACTCAGCTGTCACTGGTAGCCTTTACCACTGCTGACTCTCCAATCTTCATGGAACCTCCCACCCAGAGTATCTTGTATATCTTTCATGGCCCTTTCTAGTTTCTAAATTTTGGAAATTTGTTCCTCGATTCCTACAACCCCTCGGGGTTAGGTATTCTTTTATTCCTTTCTATTTCCTTTATATTTCTGGTGTCTTCTAGGCCAGTTGTGTTTTTCCACCATTTTCTGTATTGTGTAGCCTATCCCAAATGATGACAGGTAACCTTTGCACACATCCTGACATCTGTGTTTGAAAACTGCTTCAACATCAGAATGTCTAAGTTAGTATTGCACATTAGTCTTGAAAGTACTGTCTGTGAGTTTCCCCTGACGCGGCCAGGAATCATCAAGTCTTTGACCTTTCTGTGCTGCCTCAAAATAGAAGTTAAAAAATGGAGACTGACCAAGAAAGAATGTAGAAACTACCCCAACAGTAACTTTTCATCCTCTTCGTGGAAATTATAAATCCAGCACCATAGCCTTTCCCCTGTGACGATACAATAATTTTGTTCCCTGTCATATGCAGCTTGCGCGGCTGCTCTTTGTCTATCAACATTTTTTTTCTTTTTCCGGCCTTTGTTATTTTTGCTCTGTCATTGTTATCTCTTTTCTTTTCTCATCACAAAGTTACAAGCTCGAAAGGCCTGTTTGCAAGTGAGTCTCGGGAACAACGTTTATAACAGCTGCCTGTAAACATTTTCCAAATCATGACCAGCTCGCCCCACAACCCCCCAGCCATCATACAAGTGCATCCCTTCTTTGGTCTACTAACAATGCAATCACTATCTTTTTTTTTCTTTTTTTTTTCAAACCAGGTTTGCCAGGAGCAACATATATATATGAATTTTTTTTTCAATTGTGGGCAGCGTTTGTTGCATAACGATTAGACACCTGCAGGGAGTGTGGATAATTTTAGCATATCAAGTTCTCGCCCCAAAGTTGAGGTGTTTTACCATTTGTAAGACGCAATGGGTAACAGCAAATCTACAACTCTATACTGAACATTTTACCTATTGTAACAGTTGTTACGGACATCATGAATGAAAAAGGGCCAAGACCATTGAATGCAAAAGGGTGCAATTTGACAGCAAGAGCATTCTTTTGTTTTGTGCTGATGATTACATAAATTGAAATTTTGGTGGTGGTGGTTCCTCCATTTAGGAGGGGAGCATATTGGGAGCATATTAAATGTGTGGAAGAACTACAGACAAACATGATATCAGCAATGTTAAAGGAAACATGAACATCTTAATCTGATATGATGACAAGATAGCATTTTAATAATTGGCAGTTTTGGATGGGCAAATGTAGCATGGTTGGCCTCTGAGGCAAAACCATCATAGGAGGCTTTTATATGAAGACTTAAGTGATCAGTTATCATTAACTCAAAGGTGTGGTATTTGTGAAAATTCAGTCTCTGTGAATGTATGTATAGTAATGGATTATCAACAGATTTTCCTCTCTTGAACTCCCAGAGGCATATTGGTATCTGATATGGAAAGAAGAACCCATTAAGTGTGTAGATCTTACATGAAATGTCAACACTGAGTGACATCTCTAATAGTAGCAAATATCACCACAATGATGCAATCATTTGACATTTGTTAAAAGAAATTGTCCTAAATTCTCTGCCTGGTTGATGCTGTTGCAATTTACAGATGCTCTTAGGTGTGTGTGTGTTTATGAATTTGCTGTCTGCAGTTTTTCCTTTCAAAATATCATTAAAAAGGCCATCATGGTAAGGAACGAGGTCACCACATCGCATCACTTTGAATGGCAGTTTCCTGTCGTCGTCCTGTCGTTCCACTATAGAATCCATGTAATCATCAACCCGCGAGATGTTGATTGCGTTTCTAAATTGCACCCTTTACGCATTCTTTACAAGACAAGGTTTACTCGCAAACTCAAATGTTGACTCTGTCAGTGTTTTCCTCGTACTATGTACATCCTACAGTTTGGTGCATGCCTTTTGTTACGATTCTCAGTAGTGTTGTTGTGATATCGGCAAACGATGTCGCCGTGACACTTTGCTCCCGACATCGTTTGCGAAAGGAACGAAACGACGTCGCATGTACACAGTCATGGAAGCAAGTATGAACGTTTCTAGAACGGAATACATCCTACTAGTAAATAATGTGTATCGAAACGAAGTCAGACCTTGTGGTTTTTTTACACTTCAACATTTTGAACTCACTGGTTTGGTTTGTTTTATGATAGGAAAGTATCATTTTAGGTTAGACTTCAAAGATGTGTATGTAGGCCTCCAAAGTCACCACTGTGCACAATACACAGTTTGAGGCATATTTGTTCAGTTGTGCTTTGGTCGCAACTTTTACCCCCTATGATGTCGGGATACTGTTCAGCAGTTGAAGGAAAATCGCTCGCAGTATCCACCACGAAAATTTCATATCGCAACAACACTAATGCTCAGTGAGTACAAAAGAATGACATGTATCCCTGTGATTTACAGTTTTGTGCATGATTTATAAAATACATTGCATGAAGGGACTCATATTTGTCAAACCTTTGCATTTTATACCTTTGTACAGTATGTGGGGTATATATTTCATGGGATTTACCATCTAGTATGCGTGTTTTCAATGGCTTCCCAACAGTCCACAACCTACAGTATATATATATGTGTTGTGCTGTAGTGAATATTCCAAGCTGAGCCCTATCCACTTCTACTCCCTAATGTGTGTAGTAGTGGGCTGGTATTGAGCAGTCAGTCGTTGTTACCCTTCATGATTTATCACACTAACACATTATAAGTACACCATACTTTGCATAATACCGTAGTGGTAGACCATGATGTATTCATATGGTAGTTTGATGTGGCTTTTCATTTTGCTTTTTTTTTTCTCAGATATATTGTGCTTGACATTTTTCAAATGTATCCCACACCAGGTTTGTGTTTTGATGTTATCCGTCACTTGCTGATAGCAGCATTCGATGTCATCGGTCACTCGCCGAAAGGCGGAGGTGTGGCCTTTAAGTAGTGGAGATGGCAGTGTGATAGCAAACAGAATTTATTTCCAAAATATATAGCGTTATGATTGATGTTAAACTCCTTGAAAAATGTTCCTCTTTAGAAATACAACAACCTATCTCTCTGGAATCAGTGATGGACCCCTGTTACTGAGGGGGGTCAAAGGCTATTTAGGTGGGCAATGGAGGAAGTCAGATCTTGAGGAACCTTGATTCAAATAGCAATTAATTAAACTGCTGTTCTTCATTGTTTTTGGATTTATTGGATCATAAATTAAACAATGTCCTTCTCTTTCCAGAGATATTCTTGTGTATCATGAAAAGTGAAATTTCTTTCATGTGTCCATGTTTCTATTCCAACATTTTCTGGGAAATGTGGTGCACAGGATCGAATTTTAAGTGGTTAATATTGACCATTTAGTATAAACAAATGGAGTGCGACATCACAGTCCAATATCATCCTGGTACATTACAAAGTAATTGATTTGCCATGGTCATTGTTCCTGTCCCCACTCATTCTCCTCGCAACAATGTATCCTTGATTACCATTACTTTAAACATGTATTACCATCCATCCATGTTTTAGAAATGTTACAATTTGGACATGGTAGTAAACTCAAGAGCAAAAGTATCCCCCACAAAGCAATTTTGGCACTGGTATACAAACAGTTTGTTCATTTAAGTTGGGGAGGGGCAAGTTGAGTGTAGCAATTTACCATGTCTTCCCTGGAGGCGAACAGAACGATAACATTTTGATTGCATACCCGTCTTGTGTGAGTTTGCAATCCCACCTCTTGAAAAATCCGTTGATAAAACTACATGTAGACTTTACTATTTATTGGTGACCAATGTTTGTAATTCAAGCAAACCCTACATATGTAAGATTTGATGATGTAATGAAGGAATTTGAGATCAGGTACAACACAGATGAATTCAGTATTCCCAGTCAGGAAATTGTAATCTTCGCATTGTCTATGTCACATATAATCATTCTTCATATTCTTCACAATGCAAACTTACCACCCTCAAAAATGGCGAACCTTGGGGTTTTCTGAACTTGGGAGAATTAGCCTCTTTCAAGCAGTATCTCCAAGAGAGGGAATCTTCCGTGAAATTAGCCACTTTTCTGACAACGACGCATTTGTGATTCATCGGAACTTGCAAAGAAAGCATTTACCTCGATCTAAACCATGAAATTTCCCATTTGCATCAAAGTGATTTTCACCTTGAGGTACGGCATGTTCACTGTGAAACGATTGTCTGAGGTGAAATTTTTAGAGTTGGCGAGTGTGAGAATGTACACAGTTTTCATGGGTAGTGCTTCGCTTGAGGGGGGTTAAAAAGCATTTCCAAAGGTCATCTAGGGGTCATGACAGTCCATTATGTAATCACGTTTAGCTGCCCTTTCTTTGCAGATATTTAGGTGCAACTTTGATGGTTCATCAGTGGGTTTTGTCAGAGTACCCATATCACAGTATTATAATTGTACACCTCATGACAAGGGTCACATTTTCGGCAATTGTTCAAACTGATTTTCAGGAGATGATAGAGGAAGTAAATCTTTCTGTTGCGACCTGTACGGTTGATGATATCTGTCAGTTCTATTGCAAAAGTTTATCATCCAAGTTCAACAGAATGGCGCAGGTTACGGTCTAATGTTATCCTGTAATAGGTTGACTCATGGTGGAAAAGTTTTTTTGTAGACAGTTATATCCACCAAGAGGAAAGGAATGGCAAGATGTAATAATCATCATGGAGAAATTTCCTATTCCCACAAAGCTTCTGAGCACTGCTTAAAAGTGTGATGTCTAAGTACTACTAACCCAGCAGCCATAGATACAGCCAACAAGTCAATTCAGAGGCATGAGTGTGTTGACGTTAGAATGAAAAAACCCTGCAGAAACTAATTGCAGATGTCAAAAAAGTCTGAACATTCAGTCTCTTTGCATTTTGAACGGTAAACTTGCCATTCCATAGGCCAGCCATTCCATAGGCCATTTCCATCATTGCATTTTATTGTGCCAAAACAGCGTTGTTGGGCTGGAAGGTCGTCAATGGCGGCGGTTTCAGCAGAGCTGCAAGTTAAAATACTTTTAACTTTCGGTCTGAAAATCATTTGTGAGGTATGAGCCTACTACTTGAAAGCTTTGCATATGCCTACGGTACTCCTTCCAGGCACCAAAAATCAAAAGTGAACCAGACTACTCCAGTTAATTGTTGACCTTCGCTCCTCTGCTCATACTCTTTCTTGCTATATTGTGACGCATGGGCAGCTTGTACCTTTTTTCAAATCTACTGTCTACAATCAAAGTGAAAGTAACTTTCTTTTATCAACCACTCTCTCAAGTCAAAATATAAGTATTCTGTGCCTTCCACCCCACACATGGTGTTGTACAGATGGCTTTTTTTGATTGAGTGCTCTTTTTCAACAGTATATTCTAGTGTCTCTCCAGATTAAGTGTTACAAGCTTGTCACTAAAGTAAGTTTACAACGATACATCATGTCCGTCATTTGGAAAAGTGAAATATTTGGGGTTTTCTTTTGTGAAACAAGAAAGTGCTACTCAAATGTGATTCTGTGTAGCAATTTTTTCATTTTGGTGTAGGAATTTTGCCTGAGATTGAAACTGGTTTATCGTCAACGGTTCTTGAACTCCTGATTCCTTGTGGTTGATACGAACATACTAATGATCGCGTTGCTCGTGGTTTGCGTTTCCTTCTCCGGGATCCATTTGCCGGAAAATGACTCCATCTGCTTTCTTGGAAATTTTGCAAACAAGTTGCAGCGCACCGGAGCCAAAACGGTGCTTTTCAAGAAGGACGTAGCAAGTGCAATAAAGCGCCTCGCATTTCGCAATGCAGTACCTGCTAGTAAGAACACAGTTTGTGTCCAGCATACTGTTTGAACTGTAAAGCAGTTGACATGCCAGTCAATTGAACATTCACTTTCTTTTTCTCATCATTTAGGCTCAGATGGCGAGGAGGGTTATTCTCTACTTGGAAAATGTCAAGATTCTTCAAGACGAAGAAGAACTTAGAGAAATGTCTCTCAAGTGTGAGCCTGTACCCTCCAACACTGGTAGGTACCCACTTCAGTTGATGAAAGGACATGTTATTAGTGCATGCATGTCTGTAAATATTTGTATCGTATACATCATAGAAACCATCCTTACCATATCGTGAAGTACGATGTTTTATCAACCAAACGACAGTCAGCTTTGCTTAAAATAAATTGCAAAATTGGCTCAGCATTTTCAGCATTTTTTTTTATTTTAGTTTTCAGCATTTTTAATTTTGTTAAAATTCCCAAGTAGTGTATGCAATGATTTGAGCGTGTGTGGTGAGGTTTAAGATAAGCGAAGGTGTGATTTTTGGGGCCCTACCCTTGTATGTAGCCTGTCAAGAAATGAAGGCTGGTTGAAGTTGTTCAGACTAATATAGATATACCTTAGTGAGACTTAATGACAAAGTTTTATTTGTCATTCAAGGTCCAAGGTCATATAGAGGAGAGTGAAAGATTCAGGTACCATGTAAATTTTAGGAGAAGGAATAAGTTGGTTAGACTTCCTGCATGGGTCGTGTTGGTCCTTGTTCATGAAACACTCCTTATGTGAAAGAGAGGTCAAATATTAAATAGAGGTCAAATGTTAAAGAGAGGTCAAATGTCTGATGAGACTGATGCAAGTGATTCAAACAAACAAGTAACCTCTGAACTTACCACTTCCAGGAAACAACAAATGAATTTGCTGTCATCTGAAGTCACAAGGAATCATGAAAGCACTTAATTTTTAAATTCACGTAAAGTTTTTTAAGGTTCTTTGTATCACAAGCATTCTCTTAGACTCTGTTTAATGTGCCACACTAAATCTTTTTCGCAGGGAGTTTCGCCACTTTGCCGAGACGAAAACCGAAGGACTCGGTGGCGACGTCAGCGCAGTCGTCGCCGTCGAACTCCCACAATCCATCCCCGACCCATTCGGCAAGCAATGTCAAACAACAGGAGGAAAAAATGAAACAGCTGATTTACAAGGATGCTCCAAAGACTTCTTTTGGTAAAAGCATAATTTACTTTATTCCCAGAGAGGGACAAACTAGTTCCATTTCCTTTATCACTGATTTTTCTCTTTGGCTTAATTAAACCATTAACAACTTCCTCCATTGTTGTAGTCCATGTGGGACTTCAGGGGAAGTTGAAATAGCCTTTCCTGAGTATATATATGGTCAACTATGTGCCAAAGAAGACTGATTTCAATAGACCATTAGACAACTTTGTTATTTCAAAAGTTGATCAGCATGACAGACGTTAGATGGATTTAAGATTTCAAATGAGCAAAAACTCTTTACCATCATTCCAATTATCTGACATTTTGATGTCCCTGATTGCAATGATCGTATTGTCTGTCTTCCTTTGTTTTCAGTCGATACTACATCATTGTTTAAAGGGAATTTTTTTTTTTCACTTTTCTTTTAAGAACAGCAGATATGTTGCATAAGAGGCAAACATTTTTAAATTTATCTCCCCTCCCCCCAAAAAAGAAAAAGTAGATCATTCCACCTGTACGTCACAACCTTTGTCTCCAAATATGCAGGAATTATCCATAACCTATTGTGTCACTGGGATCCTTTTTTCACAGGTGTTACATCTCCCAAAAATTTGAAGAAAATACTGGCATTATCAGAGGAAGGCGATAAGAGGATGAAGAATATGAAGTTTGATCGTGGATCCGTATCAGAGGATAACCCTCCAGGGAGCTCTCCTCCCTCCTCGCCTAAACATGGCTTCCAGAGGTGACAAAATTTACCATCACAATCTCATTTAAATTTAGTCTCACCGTCATTTTAGGTAAATCGGTCGCGGCCGTAATCGTCGCGGCGAACGTGCACCGTGTAATGAGGCCTGAAAGGAAACTCTGGATCTCATGAAGTATGCTCTTTTACCACTATGAGAGGTTGACATAGCCAGCTACAGTTTCGTAGAAGGATGCAGAATGACTGTTATGTTCTTTTGTATTTGCCATTGTCCTCCTGTACAACTGTATGTTTTGTGATGGACCTCTTTAAAGACACTGGTATTTTTTTTTTTTTTTTTAAATAACAAAGGAGGGCCATGCGCAAGACAACACAGCAGCAGCCGACAGGCGGTAAAGGTCCAAGGCAGCTGAGCCCTCAGAGGTCAGACAGCGGGTACGGTGGCAGTGATGCTGGGTCCACAAGTAGCAGATTGGACCAGGACCCAAAGAGAAGACATACTGTCGGTGAGTAAAGCCAGATTCTGGGCCATAACCTGTGAAATGATAAAACCTGTCAGCATGATGTCTTGAATTTTATATTTCATTCCTCACCAAAGGATAAACCATTATATATTTGCAAAAATCATGTAGTGCTCACTTGTTATTTAAGTAGCCATGTTTCATTCTGTCCTCTAAAATATTGAATAAAATTGAAAAAAAATGCTTGTCATTGATTGCACTATTGACACAAGTCCCACCACAAATATTTGAATGTTGTTAGGCAGTGTTGGCAGAAATAGGAATAGCATAGTGGGAAAAGGATGGAGTAAAGTCCTATCTATGATGTTTTAATTGAATTCGTCAACTTATGCAATCCTGCATGCACTTGCGAATCGTATGTATGGTTGGTCAAATGTGTTTGTGTGATGCCTAGCTTGTACACACAGTGTCTTGAGAACAGAACCACAATGCATCTTGTACTTAGTATGTAGGTGTAGTACATGGTGTACTGGAGACTATTACTGGTCTCGTGGAGACGTAACATTTGTTTTGTTGTTAAAACAGCGAGACCTCTTTGGAAAATAGGATATTGTTAAAAGGGAAGCTGTAATCAATCTCATTACACAAGAGATATCAGAGATCCCTCACCTACAGTGTGCTGATGTTAGGTACAAAATATATCTAGAGCCTATCAGCAGTGATAAATCTAGGTCATCAGTCGTAATCCTCTATGACAAAGCTAGAGGAGGTGTAACACGTCATTTTATGTCGTAAAAAACGTTTTTGTATTCTGGATTTTACGTCTTATTTTCCTTCTTTTAATTGCTCCTTGCCAAGGATGTGATATGTCTGTTGATAATAGGAAATGCAACTGGATATTAAATGAACTCATGATACATGTTTTGAGATATTTGAAAACCACTGCGGGGGCAGGTGTAGACTTTGTAACAGTGTAACTTCTTAGCTTATTTACCAATAAATGTACTACCCACAGAAGTGTGAATTTGTGTCATGCTTGACCTGTCACTTGGATTTATGTTATGCTTTGAAAGGTTTTCCTTTGTGAGAAGGAATTATTTGGTTTGTGTCAGCATGTCCCTTTTTTTATTTTATTTATAATTTGTAGATACATACTTTTGGCCGTGAAGTGAAAAGTTTCAGTAGTTTTATGTATTTACCTTTGTCGGATGTCCACCAAAAAACAGGCTTTGACTGATCCATCCATGGGTTTTTTTTCCCTTTGACCTTCATTTTTGGGATATTAATGGCAGGGGGTTGGACAAATGTGCGATTTTGAAGATTAAAAAACGTACTGCAGTTCTGGAAAAAATGAAAAATAGAGCGATCCTATTTGCAAGAGGTGCAGTCACATAGTGTTGTGGCTGAATTTGGCATTTGCTTGGAGTAACAGTTCCATCATGAAAAAGTGAGATTTCTTGAAATATTCCAAAAGCAAGAAATAAACAAGTTGTAGCCCACAATTACTGTATTTCAGTGATATGTGCAGAGAAGTAGTGCTAGGTCCTCTGTTAGATACTAGTGCTAGTTGTGCTACTGCGTTAGCCATCATGAAAGTGCATAGACGATTGCTAGGAAGAACTGATAAAGTCTTCATATGTGATGCATGCTCAAGGACCCTGCAGACTTTGGTTATTGCATTGCTTAACAATTTCTTGAAAACTCTCGCAGTAGTAGTTCGCCGAGATTCTGTCCCGAGTCGTTTGTGAAAACTGTTGACGTTTTTGTAATTTGAAAAACATATCAAACTTATCAAACGTATCAAATGAGAAGAATGCAAATTGCGCTGCAGGGAAAAAAAAATGCAATCGCACATTTGTCCAATCCCTCATATGTGGCACTCATCCCTGCTTTCAGTGTGAAGGTGTTCCATTGCTCACTTTACATGCTTGTGCAATTATCAAATGGTGCCTGGGTATGTCTCATTGCATGGCAAGATTTAAAATCACTCAATACATTCGTAACCTTCATCACTAAGATTAGTATCAGTCATTATTGCACTTCCGCAATATAACTAGATAACGTAAATTTGTGGAACCTGTTGCAATTGAACCAACTATGTATTCTTTTTTTTCCCGCACAACTCACTATTATGCAAACTGCTCGCAGCTTAAACTGAAATTTACAACTTAACTCATTACTGTAGTTTGCCATGGTGGCAACCTGATCTGGTTAGCCACTCGAGGCATGATCCATGACCTTGAGAGTAGTTTGTTCTTTCTTTCATAGTCAAACAGCAAGTGCAGGCCAACATTGAAGATTTCTTTTCTAATGCTTGGTTAGTTTCTATCAATCTGAGACTCTCAGGATTTGTTATGGATATTCATGATCTGACTGCAAGTCATTCTGAATATTCATAAGAACTTGTTTATTATTGCAGCAAGTGGTCCCATGTGCGCTCCTGGTCTTCTAGGTGCCATCTACGACAGCTCTGACTCAGGTCAACTGTCCAGCTTGGAAACCACCAGTAATTCGTCTCTTGGGTCTGCCTCACCCCCCGGCAGACATGGCAGCGTTAAGAGAGATGGTAAGCAGCCGCATGTCACCCCCTCCCTTCTCCTGTTTGTTTCTGATGGATGTTCTCACAAATCTTCTTGTCAGCCATGGGTGGCCAACCTGCAGCCCACATGGCAAATGCGGCCCATGTTGAGATATCGTGCGCCTCCCAGACAAATGTTTTTAACAGAATTCAAACTTGAAGAGAAAAAGAAAAGTAAGTGGAGGAAGAAAGGGGGAGGGGGAAGTAATGAAAATGTCATTCACAGAAAACAGTTTGATAACTAATCAAATGTTTTCTTGTATCCATACCATGAGACTAGAGAGCTGGTATAAAGAGGAGGATAGAGAGGGCGAGCTTGCAACTTGTGCAGCCTGCCATGTTGGCAAGGATGTAGCTATGGTGGTCGGCAGTGGTCGGCTCTGGCCGGCACTTACAATTGCCTACCACTACTAGAGAAAGAAATACATACTACCGACC
>VJOZ01054029.1:16681-34986 GCA_009801055.1 Stichopus horrens
AAAGCTAGCTATATCCTTGCTTGTAGGTCAAAAGTTGCAATGTGGTCCCTTAATTCAGAAAGACTGGCCACCCCTACTGTAGGCCCTTCTTGTCTTTTGGATTAAGATGAGGTCGACTACTTGCATATAGCAGAATACAAGTGATCTCTGTTAGAACGTCTCATGCTACATCATAGCCCAACACTTGCGTGCATCACTACTTGGGCGTAATTCTTGCAGTTTGTAACAAATTTCCTCTCTCTAGCTCTAGTGTCTGTAGTATGTGTAACCTCCAGTCATTTGCTTTTTTTTTTTGTTTTTTTCCTTTGTTGTTGCAGTGCAATCAATGATTTGGAATATTTTATTGCTTTCTGTGATAAAACTGCTTGTGAAACTTTGTTGTATATTCGAATGGTGGTAGGACCACTTCTGCTAATACATGGTACAGTATGGAATGCATTTGGGTTTGAATGTAGTAGTTACCAGCTGTTTGGGCTACTTTTCGAGTACAAAGGGTACCCGCGAAAGAATCGTTAGAAGTGTTTTGAAGGAAGGATAGATGGACTCTTGCAAAGATAATCCAAGATGGGATTTTTTAAGGCATTACTTAGCAGACGGTCATTAGTTAAATACACGTAGGATGTAGTACTTGTAATGCATATTCATGAACTGATTGCAACTCATCCTGAATATTCATAACAATGTGGTTGTTATTGTCAGAAAAGAAGGAGACAAATTTGGCCGTTCTGATGCAAATACTCATAGTGTGTCTGGATCTTGCACTTCATTTTTTTTTTTTTTTCACAACCTGATTTGCCATCATGAATAGATATTAAGTTTTTTTTTTGTTTGACACATCACTGCTGTCAGAAGAACAACTATTTTGTCGGTGTTAAGGTGGTAGTGAACTTCAACCATTTTGGCAAAAACAAACCTGGGTGTCCTGCAGTGGATTAATTTATTTTACAAATGAAAGCCTGTGTCTTTATTCTGAAATCCTTCCCGTATTGGTTACAGAATAACAGAAATGCCCTCACAGTATCAGGGAATTTATTGTCATGTCTATTTTTTTCAGTTGTCCTGCTCTTTTCCCCTTTCTTTATTAAAGACAGAATTGTAGAAAATGGTTTATCCAAGATGATGCCTGTTTTACCATATTGTTTGCTCTGTGTACGTATCAAGTAAAGGTACACCAATCTGGTCTAAGTTTGGTTGTTAACACTGAAAGTGCAGTGAAGCCATTTTGAAGCGTTACCTAACTTTAATGTCATGAGATAGCAGATCCTTGGTACATGTTCTTCACTTTTACTAGTACGTGACGGGAATAAATCAACATTTTTAGTCTCCATCTAATCTTTTGACTGTTTCATGGATGAATTGTCATTTGTATGTATTCATGCATCTTCCTTTACCTTCAGCTTTTTCGCTGAAAGCACGAGTGAAGCGATACCCCTCATGTGACTATCCTCGCGCCCCACCCAGGTACCAAATGGCAAAGCAGGCAGTGCCACCTCCAGGTAGTTCCGTGCCCCCCTGTACTGTTCCCCACTTTTAAACTGTTCCCACCCTTTCCACCAGTTTTCTTTTCCTTCGTGCATTTTTCATTCTTCATTTTCATTTTCCGTTGCATCACCCACCGATGTTGACATCATTTTATTTTATTTGATCCGAAGAATTTTTTTCCCTGAGTTGAAAGAATTATTGTTTCTGAAGCTGATTATGTGTCACCAGTTCGTGCGAAGATATGTCGTAAGAGAATCTCTCGGTATATTGTACCGTGGCAAATTACCAACACTGACGAGTAACATAACAATTGCAACCATGTCGTGAAGCACAAGTGGTTCAAATGGAAGAATGCTTAAATTTGATTGCTTTGCAGAATAGTGAAAATTACATTGAGTGGTGCATAAATACAGTCTATAATGAGCTTATGTGATACCACCCCTGCTGTTGGCTGTATCGATTACCACCTATATGTGAAGTATCTTCCGAATTTTATTTTTTTTCTTCATTTCATTATTCATTTTCAGTTCGTTATTTTTGCTTTGCTTGTTACCTCTTTTACAGTTCAGCTGCCTTGCGTCATTTCTTTGTCTCTTACGCTTAAAATGTCACATTCCTTCAGTGACACATCGAACGTGTATTGAGAGTGCCCAATTTCGACATGTTTTTGTACATCTTACTATCCACGTAATTGTTTCATCCATTCTACTAACTTCAAATGACTTTATAACTTGTGACACTGTCAAGGACAAGAGGGTAATGCTTTGCGGAAATGAAAATAAAAACACAGGAATCATACTTGCTTCGCAGAGAACGTGGCGCTGGTGTAGAGCGAACAAAGCAGGAGACGAAAGTTGGCAAAATACTTAGCTTAACCAATTAAAAAATAATCAGTTTTCAGATTTTTCCTAAAATGGGTAACAGCATCGGGTATCTAACATTAGAGAACTCATGCCAAATTAGCTGAAGGACCGTTACGAATGTAGTGCTCGATGAGCTCGTCACAGAACTAAAGACAAAAGAAAATAGGTTGGAGACAAAAGACTGTGTGAAAAATATGTAACAATTTTATTCCTTTTTAATCATTCTTGAATGAATATCATGTTATTTAAATGTGATCCAAGACCCTGCAACATAAGTTGAGGCGACATTCACACTCCGTCAGGTCGCTCTGCAGAAGTTTAATTTTGCAGATTGGAAAATATCTAAGTTAGGAGTTTATGCAATGGTGTGTCTAAGCAGGGTAGTTACTGAAGATTTCAGTTATTTTAGTTTTACAACACCCACCCACCCCACCTCCCCCCTCATTCTGCATTCTCATCACATTTACCAACCATTATGTGCAATGTTTTACGTGCATGTGCTTACCATGTGTTCCTTCCTTCCGAGAACTGTTCATTATTATTCAGAAGCATGTTTACAACATGCACTGTAAACATTTCTGTATCGCACATTGTTTTTCTTTTCCCTTTTTTTTCATGTTGAGAAGTTTATTGTATTGTTGGCACTGAAGTGCAAAGATTTTGTTCTTCCCTGTAATTGCTACCCAGCGTTTTATGAATGACCTGTTTTTAAGACAAAGAGAGAGTTAACCATGTCTTGCCAGCTATCTCCAGCCCATGTTTCCATTTCATACACATAATGTCATTTCTCTCTATGTATGGTTTTAAATTTCACCATTTGAGTGCGTTTCATTGATCCGTCACCAAAAAAATAGAAGTGTCTTCAGTGGTGTTGTGTTTGTCCCTGTGTGTGTGTGTTTATCTATCTGTTCAGAGGTGTTAATTTGACTCCACTGTTTGAGGGCACTTGATTTGACACTCTATTGTAACTAAGTAAACTTATGTAGAGCACTACCATAAAATGTTCAGTCGCGCTTTACAATGCCTTTTGAAAAGAGTCAGGCTAAATTATGTATGTTTTTCACCATCCGCTAAGGATGTAAACTAATGTTTTTCACTATCAGCAAAGGATGTACCCTAATCTGTTTATGTGGCCTGGAAAAAATCCATGTACATTCCCAAATAAGGATGTAGGGTCAAATTGCATAGCAAACTTGTTTGGTTTCAGTTACATGTGCGTTTGTATACCTCTGTGTGTGTGCATGCGTGGGTGTGCCCTCATGTTCGGGTGGGATCGAGGACGGAAGCAATAGATTTTAGGTCCTGTGTAGAAAATTCAATAGATTTCTTTGGTCCTCTCAAGATTAACAATAGACAGTCTAAAAAGAAAGCGCAATGAGGTCCTCAGAATGAATGGAAAACAAAGTTGTGTGTGTGTATACCTGTGTGTGAGAATAGAATGGATCGCATAAATTTCAGAGTCCATTTCAGTGTCACAATCATCTTTCAAACTTTGATTCTGTTGTGTTAGTAATTATTCACTGAAAGGTAACACTTTATGGCACTTCAGTATAGTAAAAATTAGTCTCAACAATATTTCCAACAAGTATTGTACCTAAATCTCTGTTTTTGTTTGACAGGTGGGGGGGTGATCTTAAAGATATCTGGACGGTGGTGTGGATTCAGAACTTGTATCTAGGGAAGGAGGATGGGGGGTAGAGTTTGCATTTGGACCGTGTGGAATACCTCAGTGAATGTTTGTTGAACTGGGTCATTATTTTCCTGGCAATATTGTGCTGGGCTAGTTGTATCGTCTGCACTTAAACTATTGGGGACAAAGACTGCTATTAAGAGCATAGACTGCTGTAACATTGTGTGGATAATTTTGCCATGGAAATTCTATATGATGTTGGAATAGTCCTTATGATAGCCCATCCACCATTGGTATTGGTCGTTATATTATTTGTATTATTGGTCACATCACATACAAAAAAGTATGCGGCAGAGTCGCAGAGTAATTAAGTGTGTGGTACACTTTGTATTTGGAAACGTTGCAATTGTCACCTTAGGTAGACAATGTCTGCACATAGGGAGCATCTAATGTCGTTTACTAGTGTCCAATTTACTAGTGACAGTAACTTTGAGGATTATGCTGTTAGCTGGACTCACTGTTGAATGCCCTCAACATTCGTTTCATAGCCAAAAGTAGCGAAAAAGTAGCGGAACTGTATTGCTTCTCTCTACTTAAAGAAAAACTACACTGTGGTCAACTTTATGCAACCTCTTGATTTTAGCCAGTGTCCTACACATGTTTTCCCAATGATCTAAAAGTTTGGATCATTCGGAAAACATGAGTGTTACACAAATTCAAAATGATGTTATTATTTAAGTAAGGCCAGACCGTGAAATTCATGAATACGTCTATAACATTTGAAAGGAGTGAAGCAGAAAAGCTTTTTATTTCTCATTTTGGTTTTCTCGTCAAAGTAGATAGCGTAGCACATTCTATCTAGAATCTCACTCTTCCTTAGGTTGGTTCATGCAGCCAATACTGCTCCAGTGAACCACTCAGCTTGTGGCATTAAGGCAACTCGTGTGTGAGCATCGGTTGTGTGTCTGCGAAGTGTGCTCCTAGGCGGGATTGCGCCGCCATCAGCTTTGTGGTGAACTAAATGTGTACATTCCCTTGATGAGTGGAGAATCTCCCTATTGTGTGGCTTTTAAAAAGTTCATTCGAGGTCAATGGTGATCACATTCTGATCGTGTTAATTTCACAAAGTGGACACTCATATTTCTTCATCCAAGATATATGTGTAGTTTTGCAAATTAGTAAGGAGATGATTCCCATTGGTTATGTCAAAGTCAAACATTTTGAGGTCTGTAGAAGTGAACTACCCAGTATTAACCTCTTCAGCAGTTTCTGTTCTGGTTAGGATTTTTAAGGAGTGTAAAATTTTGAGTAGATTGTCCAAAGTCAGTGATGTTTCTATTATAACTGTTCATTGTTCAGATCACAAGTCCTGTGAGTGTAATCCTGTCAACATTACCAGCATTAAGTGGAGGTCTGTTGACCTCAAGTATGGACTTTGAAAAGACACATTTTGTAGAGGTCACAGGGCCAAATCTCTTAATTTATTGCAAATCTAGAAGCCAGCGTTAATATCTGCCTCACTGTGAACCTTGCGGTCGAACATGATTGAATGGATGTCGTTTCTCTCTGTTTTAGCTCCATCTCGCCACTACTCCACCTCCTCCCAAGAGATGATGGAGAGGAAGCCGCCGGACTATGAAGAGGCGGCAAGAAGAGCAAGTGAGTAGGTTACTTTTATCACTTTTCAGCTTCGTCAGTCTCGCATTGCCTTGTGCTCACCAGCAGCCTCTAATACACACCATTTGCCGTTTTGAGCCGTGCCTGCACCCTTTAACAAACCCCCCTTTGTGAGTAGCAAAATGTAGCGAAATGAGTCCAAGCACCATTTCAAGCATGATTTATTAAACTTGAATATTTGTGTAATGCCAGATTGTGACAAATGCATCGCAAATCAACTAAGCGTTTCACTGTATTTTTGGACTTGGCTGAGAGATATTCAGTGTGTTGCTACATATTCAGATGACTGAGTAATAGCATACATCTTAACCCAAATTCTGTAAATTTTTAGCCGTCTAAATGAAAAGAGAAAAACGAAATCTTTCAGAGTTGAAGAACTTTTAATTAGATTTACTTTTATTAAAAAATCAGGAAGATTGGAATGTTGATTTGTTTGGTCTCTTAGTTTTATTTTTGGATGTGTAGCAGCACCTGAAACTTGCAGCATGAATGAAAAGCATGATTTAAATTGATTTAAAGTGATTTGAATATAAATTGCAATGAATATCCTGTCCTGATTTGGCCTAGATCGATGTAAATTTATGTTGCTTTTATAGTCTCATGTTTGTGTCAATTACCTCGCTATGGAATGTTGCCTCCATTGTGATCGTAGAGTGCCGAAGTCTTTATTTCTTTTCCTGCAATCACTTTCCTTTTTTATTATTTTTTGCCTGGTAGAAAGAAGCATTTCTGTTGAATTAGATTCGTTTGCTCCTTAGCACCCTACCCTGCTGCCGACCCTCAGCTTTTTTTCGTCCCTCAGAGAGAACCGACAGCTAAATCCATTCTTTTGAAAGAAGATAAAATTACCCAATTAAGTTGCTTTGATAGTTACATTCACTTCAACTACTGTATGAAACATGTAATAGTTACATCAGTTTTGGTTTGTTTATTCCTCTGTTTTCCTAGTTTTGTAAGCAATTAAAATTTTAGTAGCTCCGTTATCGTGAAGAAATTCATTCAGTTGCTGATGTGGAATCATTCAGCTGTTTTTAGAATTCGATCAAGGCTGTAAAGCAATCCCCCCCTGCCCACCAGTTGAAGGAAAACTAAAGAGATAAGATATTTGTGAAGAGATTCCCTGTAAGGAGTGTAAGGAGATTCCCTGAAAGACTATCAGTAAAAACAAACGTAAAAGTATTACATCATTGTATGTATGTGATGCAATTGGCATATACTTGGTCATAATTTACTCATAATTTATGTCATAATTTAGGGTCATAATTTATGTCATAATTTAGGGTCATAATTTAGGTTCAACATTATCAAACTTGGTGTGTACCTTTCAAATTTTAACCAAACGACCTCAACGTCGTTTGGGGAAGATATCAAGCATGTCTCCTTGAGTCAATGTAGAACATCAGGGCAATCTTACTATTCGAAAAATTTACATCTGAAGTACAAATATTGATGATTTTTGTCCCATTCCAATTTCTGTGAATATTTAAATCGGTTGCTCCTTTTCATGCCATATTTTCTTGAACCTGGCAACTCCAAATCCCCTTGAATGTGACTCATCTGTTTACGCGCAGCATGTACAATGGAAAAGCTAACTCATGGATGTGCTCTTTCGCAGGGCTGACCTATTTCTGTGAATTCAATACTTTTGTTACGTGCATGAATTTCTGTAAGTGTCATTCCAAAACAATGTCTTAGCCACAGGATAAAAGTTTCGTAAAGTCAACCAAAAGTGCCGTTCATCGTTGAAGTTGATCATGTTTTATAACGTTTTTAAGCTTGACACTCCAATAATTGAATCTGTTGTACAGTCAGTGCATTACATTGAGGCAGCCTTATTAAGCATAGATGAGCAAAATGTGGAGTATTGAAAAAAAGAAAGAAATAAATCCAATATCTTTTTCTCTTTAATACTTTGGTTTTCATTTTACCAGCAATCTTACTGATCCATTTTCAGGGCACTCTATGTTGAAAATATAACTCTCAGAAAACAGTGAAGACTGTACCTTATTATCTCTGGAAAGCTTTTTTCTTTTCTTTCAAGAGTTGTCGATATATCACTCCCTGTTATATCTCACCAGCAGCTTGAAAATATGTCGCTGTTTAGAATGGAAGAAAGTTGTATGGTTGATTTTGCAGGAGATAGTGTGCTAACTGTTTCAAAAGTTATGTGTCCCCCCTCATTCACAGTAATGATATGTTGGTGTACAGTGGAAATGCCATCAACAGCCTAGAGCTTGCTGTTAATGCCATAAAACCAAAGCATTGAACCTTCCTCAAAGCATTAGCAGAGTAAACTTTGTCCCTATGCACCCCCTAATAGTATCAAAAATTCAAGTATTGAAATAGTCAGTAGTCCAGAATGCGGAATTTATGACTTCTTGTGTAAAGTAGTTTTTGGTTCATCATCAATGTTTCTATCACTTCTTTAGTAGTAATCCACTTGTATATGTGTGACTCTTCACAGGACAGCTCAGTGGCTCTCAGGGGGAAGCATATGACTACTTGGATTCAGGTAAGTGTAGTGCTACGTATGTAATAGTGCAGACAGTCACTCAGTGTTTCTAGGTGTCGATTATTGGTCCAGCTTTTCTCGCCGTTACTGTGATAAATTGGTCGTGTGTGGGACGTAGGTGTCGTCACACTAAAAAGCACAGAAACAAAAACGGCACGTGTGTACAATAGTGATCTGTACCACACTACTGAGAAGGTGGTAAATAGTGATGGTAATAACCAAAGGAAGATAAACACTATGGTTATGTAAGCAGCAACGGGTTTAGTGCCAAGTAATTTCTAACAGAATTCGTGAAATAAGATCCACTTGTAACTGCTTGCTCGAGTAGCAGCGACAGTTTGTGAAATTTTCTCAGGCAGCCTTCGCTTGGTTGGATTTTTAGATGTAACTCTCCCACGGTTGTAGTCGAGAAATAAAAATATAACCTATAGAGGTTTTGAGATTAATTGGACTCACTTCCGAATCATAATTTGCGAATTCTGGCTCTCCTCGCGTCTATGCTCCTACCGACAATGTCAAGTAACCCTCTTCCAATCTCATTTTTTGGGGGGGGGACCTTGGAAGAAATAATTTTTATCGTTTTTTTTTTTTCTTCATTTTTCTTTTCCTTCTTTTTGGTCCTTGCTGCAATTTTATTGTTTCCTTATCTCCACAGATGATGAGCAAGTATCCGTTGTATGACAATGACCATGTCAGGCCTGCCGATCCTGGTGGCGCGTCTCTTTCCATCTTCGGGAAACTGCAGTAGGATTTCTCAAAGTTTTACAATCCTGTCAGAATTATGTAGTGGTCGTTCTTTGTACACAGTCCTTCCAGACAGTCAGATTTAATTTATGGTGTACAGATGCTGTTTGGGGCAATAGGGTCGCGTCATTCGTATTTTTTTTTTGTTTTTGTTGTCTTTTTTTTTTTTTTTGCTGTTACATGAAGGCCTCACTTTGTATTTAGCAATCTCCCGTTCGTTTGAAGGGTACAGCTGCTGGCCAGCACACTTTGACGCCGATGATTCGTTATCCTTTCAGAGGATTGCAGGAGGCTCCAAAATATTCCCATTACAAGCCCTCCCCGAAAATATTCTGTGCATTCTAATAGCTCACATTTTAGAAGACCTATGAAGTTGCACGCTTTCTGCAGTTACATGTTAGACATTCCATAAAATTAGCATGGAAAAGCCAAGAATGTGTAGTTTTGATGGGTTTTCGTGTCATTTCGTGATTCGAGTAGGTGCATAATTTCATTGAAAAAAAAAAGTAATTTGACATCAGTATTACATTTTAAAACACCAAAAACAAAAACGTACTGCTAGAGTAGTTCATCTTGTTCTCTCTTCCAGTGATTTTAAGCCTGAAATGCTGTTTTTGGTTGTTTTTGCTTATTTGCATTTGTTTTTTTTTGGTAGGTAATCTCTTAGACAGTTCATACCAATATAACCTTGTGATAATCTGTGCAATGTTGAAATAGTCAAGCTGTTCGTATTCAGTGATGTAATGCCATTACAGCTTAAAGGTAACATGCTAACTTGTCTTTAATTTATCAGATCTTGAGAAAGGTGTTCATGTGAGTGTCAGAAAGCTGTCAGAACAGAAACATGTAGTTCAGCTTCCCCCCCACCTCCCCCCACCTCCCAGCAGGTACTTTATTTACATACTATATGCATATCTCACTTGGATGTGATAGACCAGTGAAACCCATCCAGGACTTGAGAAACTTGACCAGAGGTACAGTAGCTGGCAGTGAGTCATCCTCTGATGATATTAGGAACAGGGTTCATGTCTGACAGGGAAGCTAATACCATTTGTACGAAGTTCAATCTTTGCAGCTATCGTCCTTGATCACCCGTGGGAGAAGTAGAGAACTGCACACAGTGGCAGGGCTCTCCCTAACCCCACTGTTAAATATGGTATCACAACTCTAAAAAGTTTCAAGCAGGCTGACATATTAACCTGAATTTATTGGTGGGCACTTCTTTCAGAGAAATTAAATCAACTGACCAACCCAACATTCCTGAAAAAGTGTGACACGTGGTGAATGAAGGTTCATCACTTTTTCACCAGATGGTACTTTAAATGAAAGCATCTTCTTTAATAGTCGGTGATACTTGCTCGTGGTCGGGTTCTGAAACGAGGTGTCGGAATTTACGTTCCTTAAGGCAGGTTTTTTAGGATCTGGGTTGTAAGACAAGCTGGTGCCAGAGGATGTTAGTCTCGTTAAGAAGATTACTTGATTTCTGGTTGCACCATAGCAAGATGGCAGAAATTGTAATCGCTATATCAAATCACAAGAATTACCATGATCACTGCATTACTTGTTGTAATTTAAGGCTCTGTGAAATATATATATATCATCATAAAGCATATGAGATCATGCCCCTCACTGTCTGTGAAAGTGAACCTTTTTGCAGCCATGGGAAATTTTTTTTTTGTGTGTTTTTGTACTTTCATAAACACAACAGGGTAATATTAACAATTATATTTCTGACAATCAACATTAAGAGGGCACCATTGGTGATGTTAATGCCTTTTTATCCTGCGGTTGTCTTGGTAATTATGTCCTGTTATTTTCAGTTATAATACCCTTTGTTTTCAGATCTATGAAGTAATATTTGGAACCTCTCAGACTGTCTTAACTGCTATCTGTATCATCTTGGTATGAATCAATAATCAATAATGTGGGATTATCAACTTTATCAACTGGTCTTTTATGTTGTTTCTTTGATCATTACCCTGAAGGCAAGCCGTGTGCTGTCATTCAATGGCTTGGTTTGTTCGACGGCCTCGGTATTTGATGGCTTGGGTGTGTTTATTGTTATATTGTTTTGAACATCTACTGACGTCTTTTTGTTTAGTGATACTGGGATAAAAATAGTTTTGTGAGAAAGGTTCTACTTTTTCCATCAATGCATACGCTGAATTGAAGATACTTGAGTGACTCCTTAAGTAATGACAGGCTTGCCGACTATAATGGCTTTACGGTGAATCTCGGGGTTCCTCAGTTAGTCTCGGTCTCTCCGACCTTGTCTCGAGAATTGGAAGAATGTCAAGGTCTGCCATTTTTCGGGTCCGACTAATATGCAGTCATTGACAGACCACATTTTGCCCTTGGGAAATCTACCTCAAGTATTAATCAGTTTTGGGGTATTTGTTGCCCGCAGACAGGATGAGTTTAAATGCTGAGCATTTTGGCTCGATGCACCGTCGTAGGGTTTTAGAATACCAGAGAGACATGGTGAATGCCTGATAATGGATCATATGCACTTGTATTAAAAAAAAGAAGCAAAGTGTAAATGCTGATTTATTGAAAGAGAATGTGAAGTGAGAAAATGTGTTGGTGAGTTTTTTTTTCACGCTTAATGTGTCGATGAAAGACATACCTCCAGTATTGGCATCTTCTACCTGTTCTACAAGTAAAGAGTTATATATAATATATTATATTCCATTAGTAAAATGAGGACAATTTAATCTTTCTTGCCACATTCTATGTAAAGATTATGCCAGACCTGTGGATACAATTGTTGTGAATCCACAGATTTAGTATACCTGCTGACCTTTATAAGTATCCGTCAAGTCATGTGTCTGTTAAGGGATCTCAGGTAGGAATGTGTTCTCCTTGTCTGTTCAAAGGTTAGTGAGGTCAGTAGTATATAGATATATCTTTGTTATAACTCTGTTAAAACATATGTTGACAAATCAAATACTTTTTTATCTAGCCCATTCTGACTTAGCACCAGAATATGTACCTTTCCTTTTTTTTTTTTTGGTATGGAGGGAGAGTTGAACAGAGTTTATATGGTCAGAGCTGTGGAACAAATGCTTACTATTAAAGGTCCTAAGAATATAAAATATTTTTGTAGCTGCAATTTGTTGAAATCTGATTTATTTTTGTCGACCGTTTCTGTCCCTCGAGACTTTTTTCGGCAATGCAGGATTCAGTGATGGTGTTAATCTGAATTTATTCGAATCTGTATGATGTATAGACCGCGATGCTGCAACGAAAAAGACTGGTCTTGCAAAGCAATTGATAGGGTAAGTAGTTTCAGTTATAATCCTTCCAAGAGAAGGAACTTTCAAGCGATGGGTGGAGAAAAAAAAAATAGCTTCACCGTCATGCAAAGTGACAAAACATGGCTCTCTTTAGGAGATTATCATTTAGGAATTGGTTTGTCTGGTCTGTGATGAGAGACTTTTCATGAGCTGATGTAAACTACGTGATGACTATGCATGAGAAATTCTTTATTTCGGTATTTTATTTTGTTATATTATTTATTCACTCTTGTAGGGTCTCTGTTTTTACTCATGGCAGTTCTCGGAGTGATAACTTTCTTAATCCTTCAAAAGTTTAGTCTAATACCATTGAATAAGCCTGTTCTTCATTTCTGAAATTGACTGTTGTATCCTTGATAAACTCTGGATAGCATAAATCTGTAAGTTTGTATTATGACATCCATTTTAGGGTTTGTTTTCCAGGAAGATTTTGAGGGTGTGGGGAGTGGGAAGGGGTTATTTTGTAAACACGTATATTTGTTCAAGTCATGCACCTCATGGACTTATAACTGTGGCTGAACCTTGAACCTGAGTGATTGAAAATAAGGTGTCATACTGGCTGTGTACAGTTGAAACACGACGGTGATGTACAATTGAAGCTTTCTGATGATGTACAATTGAAGCTCTAAAGTGATGTAGAATTGAAGCTTTATGGTGATGTACAATTAAAGCTTTGTGGTGATCTATGAAGAAAGCTTTATTTTGTACAATGAAAGCTTGTGGTGATGTAGTTTTTTTTTTATTGATATGAATGTATAATAAAGCTTTGTGGGCTAATGCACAACTATTAGCTTTACGGTAATCTACAATGAATGTTTTGGGGTGATTTTGAATTAAAGCTTTATAGTAATGATGTATAATAAAGCTTTATGGGCTAATGCACTTCAGAGCTTCATGGTAATGCACTATTTAAGCTTAGTGATGATGTACAATAAAAAGCTTTATAGTGTTGTTCTGTTAGGCTTTATGGGATGGCATACAGTTAGATCTTTATGGTGATGAGATGTGATCAATTTTTGATGATGCTTTGTAAGGCATTAACTATATGGTTATCAGATAAATTGTGTGAACAGTTATACTTGCCTGTAGAGTTCTTGAAAAAGTTGCGGCGATCGTTTGTCTTCCCATTAAATTTTTCTGGCTCTTTAATTTTTGTGTGAAGGTTCTGTTATTTGAGCCCTGTGCTCTTTAGATCTGTTTGTGTCCTAGACGAAAACCGTTTGACAACGACTGTGTGCATAGGGATTAGGTCAAAACCATTAAACCCCCCATCCCCACCCTCCCACTCCCCCTACTTGAAGGAGATGAATTAGAGGCTGAAGTTGTCATTCTTTGAATTGCATTCACATTTGTAGAGAGGTCTGATGACATGTATAATTTGTGACGTGTGTGCTTTATAAAAGTTTGTTGCATAGTTTATCCCTTACATGCCACAGATAAACCAGAGTACTAAATCGAGTCATTGTACCGAACTTTTAGCACTTCGTTTTTGTGCTCTAAATGTTTGTAATACAAATTGAATGTAGTCCTTTCTTTGTGTCGTTTTTAAATTTTATTAAACTTAGAGATAATTTTTATTTTATCATCAGTGTAAGCATGTCAGCTCTTTGTCATTGTTCACATGCCGATCACCAAATTGTATTGACGTTTTAGGGCACTGTAACATAATCTGTCTAGTTATCTTTTTCCAATTGTATTTATGTCTATGCATATATTTTGTAAATACAATCACAAATTGGAAGGGGTTATCATCACCAACTTCATCATCAATTTCATACCAACTCAAAACAATTTATTATGAATGTTCACTATGTTAAACGGTTCAGTATCTCCTCGTGTGTAAGCGTGTAGCTAACAGTAGAAAGGCTATATTCCATGTTTCTAGGGTCATTCCATATACAACATGTAAAGCGGAATGTAGCATTTCTGTGGTGTACAGCTCTTTGGTGTGATCTGTGGTATATTGTATCTTATCGTTCGTTTTCATATTTTTTTTTTTTGTTTTCTGCTGTAAAAGCTAATTAAATATTCATGGTCCTCAGTGTATTTATTCATAATGTGAGCTCCACAAGAGCTTAGCTGTGCAACATGCAACATTAAATAAAGGGAAATGGACGATATTGTTTGGTGCTGTCTGATTCATTTTTTGTTCGTGTAAGATTTGTTGCAAATATTTACATTTTCTGTTGTCATATAGCGCCACCATTTGTTTTTTACTCATCGTGTTCTCGGACCGGGCTGTTGCACTGTTGTACATGGAGCTCTACGCTTATCAAGATTTTTTATGTAAGTACTGTGCTTATCAGATGACCAGGGCTGTTACACGTTCTTGTTATGTTCTGTAAACGTGGAGTCGAATTTCATGCTATAAATCGTTTTTAACTCATCGCCCTATAGGGGCTAGATGAGATATTGTAGGCACTTGGCTAGTGGAGCTATATATTATAGTGTGCACCCATGGGAGATTGGTTGCCAAGGAAACGCTTGGAGTGGATGAGTAGTGATACCACAGGGGTACCCTATGGTAGAGTGACGAAGGGTACAGGAGGGTCCTGTTGGGTGTTATAAATGAAAACGTGTCCGTGCCAGTGTGTGTGTGCGTCCGGACCTGTCCAAATAGTGGTTTTTCCACAGTAGTTTGAAAAGCATATGAGCGATTAAGTTGAAACTTGGTAAGGTTTTGCATGATGCAAATATGTGCAAGACATATTAGAAGTATGGTAAATTAAGTCAAATTTCCTGATTTTTGAGAAAAAAAGTCTATTTTGGCCCAAGTTGCTATTTCCAGCATGTCTTCAGAAGGATTTGAGCATTTAGTGTAAAATTTTGCAAAAACTTAAGGTACCTGAGAATGAAAAATTTCAANNAAAAGCCAATTTTGCCCTAAAATTTGTATATCCAGTATATCTTAAGAACTATTAAACCAATTAACTTAGTTTTGTAAGTAGTTGGCGATAAACTATTACAAATTCCTACGTGCAGGCCTTGTTTTGAAATCAATGTGCATGTTGCCGATGAGATACGCAACTCCGTGGATTGCCCTCTTGTTTTTTTTTCAGTGCTAACCTGAAAAAGTTGACTGCGAAAGGATTCCGTGAACCTGCTTACCTGCAATGAAATTGGCTGACCGGAATGTGTGTATGTCCGGCAGAGTAAATTGAATGATTCCTGGTTTTCCTTTTTGGAGGCCTGTGACGGTGTGAGGCTGGAATATATATTTTCATCCAATCAAAACCATCGCATACTTGCATTATTGCTAGCCTGACGAGCAGGTGTTTGTCTCTTTTACTACCGTTCCAGTAATAATGGTAACCTCTGCAGTAAGTTGTTTGCGCTTGTTTGTTTGCTGCTGCATCTGTCCGTTTATCGGCTTTCTCCACGTACCTTGAGACAAACATTTGAGCCAATGTACCGGATGACAAAATGTAAAGGTTTAATATTAGTATTCAATAGAAAAGTATGTGAAACAGCTGATTTCGGGAAAGGAAAATTTAAATTTTCCTCAGATAGTTGGATTTCCAAAGTCTTGAGAACGGCTTGAGCAATTACTCAATTGGTCAATTTATAAGGTAAGCTCAGGGATGAAACCTAGGGGTAAATTAATTCTGGCAATTGATGCTTTAAAGTAGCAATCATTAAGGTTTAAGCAGATTGCAAGATGACTAGTTTTCTGTAGGCTTATCTGGCCATTGTAAACAATCCATCTTGTACTAGTAATAGTATGAATAACCTTACTGTTCCAGAAGACAGAAGTTCTATTAGTAGATGACATTCCTTGTAAGGTTAGGTACAAGTAATGGATAAGTTCTATGTTGACCTCAAACGACCCATGTCCTCTTTCACCAGCAATTGGATCCTCTGTCATCCGTGCACTCTCCTTGCACTATTCTTGAGCTGATGCATCAGTAGGTATTACCAGACGTTTCGCCCCATTACAACTTCGCCCTCAACCAGTTCTCACCCAAATTCCCAGTTCGCCCCAAGCTACATGTATTTCGCCCCAAACTGCAGAACTGGAGTTCACCCCCTAACCCGATGATATCATACTGTACACACTGTATGTTAATTTTGGCTGTGACTGGACATTTTGCTTGATTGGTAAATGACAAATGTACTTCAGTCAGTTGGGGAAAATACTTCCTTAAAACAAAAATATTCAATTAAGAATTTTAGCACAAATCATCTGAATGTGGTGATTTTTATTTAAGGGGAGGGGGGCAGCAGTATACTGGTTCCAAGTTTTCTCCACTTGTATCCACAATTTACTTTGTTGATGTAACAGTTTTTGCTATCATGAAAACTGTTTTGTTATCGTAAAAAGCAATGCTAGTTGAAACTGTCACAACGGAATTTGACGTCTAAGGGGCTCCACTTTGGGGGTGGGNNGGTGGGGGGGGGGAGAGGGGACTGCTAGGTATTTGGTGGCAAAGCAACTTCTACTTTGGGCAAACTTTCACGGGGGCGAGAGGGGGGCAAACTGGTTGGGGCAAAATTGCCAGCTGGGGACGAAGCAATGGATAATTCACGTCCCTCTTTTACAGAGGAACCTTATCGGCCTATCATGCAACAGAGCCATGTAATTATGACTGCAAGGCAAAACAACTCTGCCCTCAACATTTGCAATGTCAAATGTACCTACGGAAAAAGAATTGTTCGATTGACTACATGTTTGATGAAATCAGAAGTGCAACAGTTTGATTTTGTAAGGTCTGATACTTTGAGTGAATTGAAGAATATGTATGAAATGAGAAACCCAGTGAATGAAGTCAGCTAAGCCTAGATGGTACCTGATATGGTTAACGCTGGCATATGTGAGCAGTTGATGGGGGGTGAAACAACCAGTAACTTTCCTTTTTTGACTCAAACTGGATATACCAGATGAATAACTTATTATATGCTCAGCAAAAGCTCTTGGGGTAAAAAGAGTCTACAACTTATGTCAAATCACAGAATAGGTAGAGTTGGGAGGGGAGAAAGGGTGGAACAAAGAGAGTGAGAAAGAATGCAAAGTCATTAAACTTCGCTTTCACGTAGTTGTTCAGATTTTCATCACACACACAACAAACAAAAAAAAAAGTCACTAAGTTTTTCGTTTTGCTGTTTTATTAAATTATGGCCATAACTAGCATTTTGGAAGTCAGTTTATATTTTGCTTTCAAAAATGGCTTAAAAATCATACAGTTTCAATTACATTACATGCTGGCCCTGATGTGGTGGTATATCGTTCCACCTGACAATGAACACTATGTTGCGTTACAAGAGGCTGCACAGGACTATCAATTCACTGTAAGTGCTTCTTTAACTGTGGCGACCAGATCGACATGGATTTCCCAAAAATTCCATGGAGAAGTCAGCATCTCGGGAAATGTTTGCCCCAAATACTGTAGCCTCGTATTTAAATAAAACTCCTCAGCATGCACGGTAATCTCTATCAGATCCAATTTAAAGGTTTCTTACCCTCCCAAAGTTATCTTGACAAAACACCATTACAGTTCATTAAGTAAAATATTACCCTCCAGATGCAGCAGTGTAAAAATATGTGGCCATCCTTGGATTTAAAAGCAACCTTGTGAGCAATACAGACAGCCTTTAAAGTTAGAATTAAACGGAGTTACGTCAAAGCATTGAAACTTGAGAAAATAAAAATACAATACAGACACTGGCAGCTCCTTGTCAGAATTCATTCACATAGTGACAGGAAGCTGAGATTAAAACATTTTTATTACAGTCTTTTCACACAAACACACCATTTTCACCGACAGGTTTCCAGTTTAAGCACTTTACGCATCGAGACTGACATAAAATGAGACACTCTACAAAACAAGAAAAATTTCAAGTGTGAATTTCTTTCAACTTAAACAGAAGTGGATCCAGGTGTGGGGCACCTGCCACAAGCGCTCCCCAACCCCCGCCCCTCCCATCTGCCCTTTTTCTTTTTACCAAAAAGAGCAAATACTGTAGATATGGAAAATATGCTTCCCAGATGCTGGGAAATAATATCTGTAGTGCATCAATAATTCAAGTTTTCTTGGGGATTAAGTGGTGCTGTGGTTTTGTGCCCTCGGCGCTCGCCTTCATCCTCTTTCTCAAAATCCTGGATC
>VJOZ01054042.1:0-12668 GCA_009801055.1 Stichopus horrens
GGTTCTAATGACCTGTGAAAAATGGATGGACCTCACAGCTCTCTGCATCATTCTTTGAGGTTCTTATTTTGAGGTTCTTATGACCTGTGAAAAACAGATGGACCTCACAACTCTCTGCATCACTCACCCTTTTGAAGTTTTGACCTGTGAAAAGGAACCAACCTAACAACTCCCTGTATAACTGACCCCTTTTAGGTTGTAATGGCTGGTGGACAAATGAAGGAACCTCACAACTCTTTTAAATAGAAAAAGGATTTATCCAGCTTGTCTGCTTGCCACAATTATAACGAAGATTCATTCAAAACAAAACACTAAATACTGCATTGCCCTGGTGGTGAAATGTGCACAAGAATCTCAGTTTTGCCATGTAGTCCTTTCCCCCCCCATTTTGGTGTCAATCAAAAGCACATAAAGAGCAAACATGCAATTTACCGATGAAGGCAGCATGTGAATATGATATGCTCCATTTTGCAAAAGGGTAAAACACCGAACAGTTGCTTAAGACCACATATCTTAATGGCTACCATATTTGGCTTATTCTACCTTCTGACTTGCAGGTTTAGCTGTGTGCAGATTTTTCTATTGAGTGAGTCCACATAGGCAACAATAAATACCTTGGTTTCAGAGTGCGTACCAATGTAATGAACCACTTTATTTTTTCGAAACCTCTCCTCTTCTCCAGTTATAATGCCTAGCAACAGCTTCTGACTGTGATCGTATTACAAGAGGCATCTTTGAATATTCATGACAAAGTCAGATCCAACCGCCTACCAGTGGTGCAACACACAAGGACTGATCGCTCCCTGTTTCATTATTTTTTCCTTTTTTGAGCTATATCTTTATCTTCGTCTGGATCGTCCTCCCTTTATCGCTTTTTTATTTTTTTATCTACTGTCCCTGAATCCTCCATTCCAGGAAATTCATCTTAAAAATAAACTTACGATAGCACAAAGAATGAAAAGGAGGTAACAAAAGAGAAATATGAAATATGAATCCAGAAAGGTAAGCACTCAAGAGTAAATGGTGGGAAAAAGGAAAGTAAATTGTAAGTTCATTTCAAAAACCAAAAGAAAGAAAGAAGAAGGAGAAAACAAAGAAAGTGAAAAGAAAAGAGGCGGGAAGGGCTGACAAAGAAACAAGATCTAGGAGAGGAAACAAACAAGTCACAATCGTGGTTATTGAACGAAGTAAGAATAAGTAATGCAGTATTTCACAAAGAAAGAGAGACAGACTTTAATAACAATGAAAGCTGATACAATCGCATAAAAAATGACTGAGTATTAAATATCACAGCGGTGAGATTAAGAGATTCCGGGCTTCGGTAGACTATGTACAGCGGTAACTTTGCCGGCGGGGGAAAGAGTAATATCGTGACCACCATGCACATCTAAAGATTATTACAGTCTGCACACTGAAGTCTACGGTAGACAGTGAGACACATATATCTGTTCAAACCAGCTTTAGGACAATGGGGTGGGAGAGGGATGATTCAAAGATTGTGCAGTATTGCGAGTCAAGTGTCTCACTGGACCTAAAGTTGCTTGAGTGAAAGCAATCTCGTATCAAAGAAAACTTAGAAACGGTGAGTCAAGGCATCCATATTGAAGGTGGAGGTATCATATGCTTGCAGGAAAACCTGAGGTCACATCCTGTGTCCCACCCGGTGTATCATCACGTCCACCCGATCCATAACATGATATCATGCATTTTGACAAGTCTCCAGATTTGAATCCTTGACTTTTCCTAATGTCTCTGACCATAACCCATCTTTGTCAGGTATATCAGGTAAATGGCTCAAGACATGAACGTGAAACCTTAGAACACCAAACTATGGATGTGGTGTCCCAGCCCCATGCAATCATTACTATCCATCATGTCTGTAACAATGGAGAATGTACTATACAAGGGGTAACTGCACCACATACGAACTCTAAACCATGCAATTATTCTTCTGTAGTAACTGTGTGCTTAAGGACTCAATATCAACTAAAAATTTCATTCAGGCAACATACCTCATGAACATTCAATACCAAACTCCAAAATACCTCTGGGAATGTCTTAACACATTAACCACAAGTCTGTGCCACACATGACGTCAACAACATATATCATTGATAAATAAATTGTGTGTTCTTACGTTTTTAAGGCTAATGCCGTCAGATCACTACAATGCACAAGATTTGCACTTTAACTGAGAGATAAGTTAGGATGTTTGTCATAATCAATATAACAAGCTTGTGTATCACTTTAAGAATCTGCAAAAAAAGTGCAAATATTTGGTAATATAATATTATGTCAATTAGTTCTCACCTCCATAAAAATTTACAACCTGTGCTTTTACTGACACGGTGTTATTGTTCCTGGGCAAAAGAGAAACCACATCAATTTCACTTAACCGAAACAAATTTAGAAGCCCTTCACTATCTTCTCTTGCGCTCATATTCCTTGTGTTTACAATTTGACAAACGAACCATGGCTGCATCACCATGCAACATCATTGGGGATCCATAAACTCCATAAACATAAAATAATATTACACAGCCAGTTCAAAACAGCGAGACTCGAAATAACCGACAGCATCGATAGCCATCAAGTCCTCACTGTTGGCCGTGATGCCAATGACGTAAACCTACAGCCAACTTGCTCATTTTGGGTGACCCTCTCTTTAAGTTTATCTTGAGCCTTGAAATAGTACTCACCAAAGTTGAAATATGATGCAAGTGAATATGGTAAGGTTTAATTTTCTTCAAAAATTATGCAAAAAGTCCCAATATTTTAATGAAAATTTCACTGCAAAATAATGCATGCAAGCTCCATTTTCTCTAAATACAAGCTGAATAAAAGTTAAATTTTGTCAATAAATTTCTTGGAAATCTACCATACTGAGTGTATTTAATTATCTACGGAACAACATACATGCCAAATGATTTTAAATTTCTCCTTCAAAAAGTGCCACCGGATGAAACAACAGAGGCAAACAATCAATTTCCTGGAACTGCTAAATATCTTTCACAGAAAAGGAGTACTTCGGGTGTCCTCAATCACGGATGGAACTTCTCTTCTAAGAGCCCCTTATAAAAACATAATTATCTTAACCATGGAAAATGGTTGTTACTAATTTAAAGCAAGATAGGAAGTCATAAAGCAAGGTCAGAAGTATTTTGCAGAGTAAGGTCTTTCTCCAAATGAACAAACATCCTGGAAAGTAACATGAGTTGAGAAGCTCTCTGAAACAGTTGAATAATACATCCCCCTTAAGTCACAGGACACACTTGTAAACCTAAGTTGAAATTTTCCTAATAAAAATGGTGGAAAATTTGAATTTAACCTGCCTTTTTTGGCCACCTGAGAATTTTGGTCAAAATTTCCGCAGTTCAGCCAGTTTCTACGCATAAGCTTTGCAGGCTTTCACATTTTAGCTCATTCAGAGGAAAATCAAATGTTTAAGTTCTGACCATGTGGGCTGCTTACATTGTGTATAGTCTAGAATTCTTTTTTGAGTAAAAACTTCTGCATAAACAGAAACAAAAAGGTAATCAACTGCAAACGATTTTCATGGAGGACTATGCACTATGTGCCACGAACATACAACACGAGACAAAGGAATACAGTTTGAGAGGCTCTCAAGATTCCGAATTCAATCAATCAGAGATTTACAGAGGAAGTGATAACAATGCTCGACATTGCCCTGCTAAGGTCACTTAGAAGTGGACCAACTTCTCGTACGGTGCAAAGTGTACACGACAGAGGCAACATGGTGGAACATTGATGTGGGGAACGTCCATGTAAAGTTTGATCACAGATTTTGTTCCTTTCAGAGCACTTGTGGTGCTAAACATCACCCTGGTGAGAAGAGCTGGGTTAAGGTACATAGGCTTAGTTTACCAAGGCCTAATTTAGGTCTACTTGGAAAAAGACCGGATAACTTTGGCTTCTGTTCTTCAGGGAAGTGCGGTAAATGTGTAATAATGTAAGATGCTTGAAAGCATCTCTAAGTACTCTTATGTATTGTGAGATGACCCCATCTCCCCCCCCAAAAAAAAAATCCTACCACACTAAGATCGCATCTTGAGACAAAAATCTAAAATTTCTTTTTTTTTGAAGGCATGGGAGAGTTTATTGGCAATCCGTTTGATTTGTCTCTTTCACTGGTTTGCAACATACCACATGTTTTTGAGACTCACTTTCTAAAATGAATGTGATACCTTCAATTTATGACACACAAAACATGAAGAAAATGAAACTAGGTTAATTGAACAAACTAGATGGAAACGACATGCTGGTTGACAATCGCATCCAATAACCACGATTTCCAGGAAATGGAAAGGAGGGGTTGGAAAGTGAGATGGAAAAGGAAGGGAGCGGTGTAAAATCACTTCACAAGCAGAGGCGTCGCTATGGGATTCTTGTATGTACAGCCAGAAAAGGCCAGTGCCATTTAGGGGACCAAATCAACTAAAACATAAAAGCTCCAAAAGCCATCCATCAAAAGTAGTAACAAAACAGCATTATTGGTCTTGTATCTCAAAATTAAAAATTTGCTCAGAATTGCTTCGGTGATGCAAGCAACCGATGTTTACAGCACCTCTGTCATGTTCAAGGACTACACCTCTACGTTTAATATCTGAGTGTTTGAAGGTTTATCATCAATAAGTAACCTTGGTTAACCAAGAATCGCAGCATAATTATCTTTATGATGTTCTTTTCTATGTGCTATAAAACTATATGCTCACGATCTGTTTCTGCTTACTATCCGTATGTGCTGACTATCCTTACGTACTCATCATCCCTTTGTGCTCACTAACCCTTTGCACTCACTAACCCTTTGTGCTCACAACGAATAGGTGTTCACCAGCCTAATGTATTCACTACTCACATGTGCTCACCATCCATATGTGCTCATAATGACTACGTACTCACTAACATTATGCACTCACCATCTCTATGTACTCATTATCCCTATGTGCTCACTAACGCTATGCTAATTCCTACGTACTCACTACTAAGTCTATGTGCTCATTTGCCTAATGCATTCACTAGCACTCACCACATCTACAAACTCACTATCCTTACGTACTTATTATCCTTTATGTCCTCACTACCCATGGACTAACTATTCCTATGTGCTCATTATCCAAATGTACTCACTCTCCCTCTGTGCTCAATATCTTTTGGTGCTTTAAATCCATGTACTCACTATCCCAACCAACAATCATGTAAAACCAGAGGATGGAACCAACTGTTGACCAAAAGCCAATAAATTTCATTCAAATATAGAAATGATATAAGTAGAAAAGAGTCTAAACAGTGAGCCTTAAATCTGACGTCAGAATAACCAACCTTTCTTTTTACATTTTATGATAAAGTAAATTTACCAATGGACTAGATTCCAATGCTTTCAAAGCAGTATCCGCTAACTGAGTACATCATCAGAGAGACTGTGTTAAAAACTACAGCATCAGCAAACAATTGAATGCCAGCATGAAGTTTTGTCTTTGGTTGATTCTGTTATCAACAAGACCAGCAGTAAGCTCAACCATCTTCTAATGCCACCACAAATTAGGTCACCTCACAACCAATTTCACACTTTGTCCACAGGAAATTGTGAAGTGATAAACCTGCACATTTCCAAATTGTTGGCAGTGACCGTGCAACATGCTTCACAGCAGCTCTTGGCCTTGCAAGAAAGTCAGTGTTTGAAGAAGAAAGGAAATTGGTACTTTGCCACTCTCAAAATTTGAGCAAACACACTACAAAGAAAATTACTGGTATATGTCTGGGTATGTACAAGTGTTCTGCTACTATTATATCATAGGACCTGGTACACATTAAAAGGTGAACTATGGTTTCATATTTTTTTTTTGTAAATAAATTTTTAACAGAGTTGAATTCCTACTTGCTTTTCTATTCGTAACGCAACACTGCATCTCAGAGACTGTTTTGCACTCGTTTGCTCAAAATAAGAATAGGTGCTGGATATTTTGATGCTCGTGAATGTTTAAGAAACAGGAATCGGCAAAGATACAAAGTGATGATGAGCAGATGGCATGGTGCTTCAGAGGACAAGGAGGGGGGGGAGTGAATGGATGCACCAGGAGGATATCTCGTCAAGCACAAAACCTACGAGATGATCATTGCAGTGGAGATTTGTTGATCGCTGAGTTTTGTAAAGCAAACACAAGCAGTCTTTATGGCCCAGGCACTGTTTTTCTCCCTGACTCAGATGAAAGTTTGAGAATCATGTCAAAATAAAATATAATCCATGGCCCATAACTATACACCCAAACCAGCTCTTCCTCAATTGCCCTACCCTGGAATTGTTCAAAGTTAAGCCTATCCTTCCTGCTCCATTCCATGCCCTGTTATTCCTGGAATCAACATGACAGGGTAAAACAGAAAATAACAAAAACAAACAAAGAGCCCCCATGATCTGTGATGTTGCAGCTGAGGCACGGAGGTAGGATGCTATCGATTCAGACAATTCCAACGACATGCGCCAGGGCAGCTGCGGCATTCATTACTCGGGATACTGAATGAGTGTTTGTCTATCACTAGCAGAGAGAGAAGGCAGACAAAATCCAGAGATCGATATCAGTGTCTGCGTGGATGTAGGCTCTTCCTGCCTCCATGGTAACTCTGAAAATTCGAAGAAGAACGAGACCTTGACACCTGTGTAACGGCTGCTCACAACGACACATTGGAAGTTGTCTGTGGCACCAGAGATGCAGAGAAGTGCATCCGGAGGCAAGTCGAAATAGTGTGTTCTTGTTTGTGGGCTACGTTCGTGCAATTGTGACCGGGAGGACATTGAGCACACAGAGCATTCCAAAGCAAGTTGATTTTACCAGAATGTCGTTTCCAGATGTATTGGGATGAAAGGGGTACATGGGGGGATGAGGATAGAAGATTGACAGCGGTAGATTAGAAGAGAAATGAATGAAAATTGGAGGTAACAATATAGGGAAAGAAAAATCATTATTTGATAGAAGATCTTCTCTTCACCTTAAACTATGAGAACTGATGATGATGATGATGAGAGCTAACACAAGAGGTCAAAGGGGAATCCGGACAAAGGTAGACAAGGAACTACAAGTGGATAAGTGAATAATAATTTATGTCTCAGTATTTAAACTGTCAAAATGTGATCCAGATATCAAAAAAATAGCAGGATTGATAAACAGGATTGCTACATGATTCTAATGCTCTGATCCCTTGGTCTCTGTTAAACAGTGGAACACTCCAAAGATGTCACCAGGTATCATGGGAAGGTTGTCCCTCTGACAAACGTGACCCAGGTAGGAATTTAGAAGCGCGTAGAGCTTAAATTGAACTTTACAGAACCGTGCAACAAATGAGCTGGATGAAATGAGCTTGAATGATGCAAGAAAGAGTGTCTTATGGTACAGCAAAGTTTAAAGTACAGGCATTATATATGACACAACTCTTTGTGATCAGAACACTTCAGAATGGTAACGACATTTTGAATGTCACTCAAACCATGGATGATCGAATGCGACCGCTTTAATGTTCACTACTGTCAAAGAAACAAGTTCAACGTTACACCCAGGACCCCGACTATGGATCTTCAATCCAAAAGATGACAGAAATTCCCATCTCAGTCCCCGGGAGGATGGAGCTATGAAGTAACAAGGAATGGTGTTACCTAAGTGGGCTTCCACTGGAAAATTTGGAGAGTCTTGAAGGAATTTACACGATGACTGATGTCTCCTCTGATGGAGACGTCGAGCTCTGCGTCAGAGTGAGCCAAACCCACTCAAAAGACTTTGACAACAACCTTTAGCCACTCTCAGATCCCCTTTTCATACACATTCTCACAAATTACTGTCAGACTTGTGAATAATTTATGTTGATTTATTGAAAAGGTTTGCAAGACTTCCTTGAATGTTTTCTGGAAAGCAAGAGCGATTCTGGCACCCGAATGACGACTGGCCTTTCCAGAGCATAGGGGTCACGACTAGGTCGCCAGCAAATTGAGGAGAAGCTACCACGTGCTTGGCGTTGTTCCACTATCATTTTACTTACTGCTATAAACAATTCGTGAGTGGATTCCTCGACAGGAATGAGACGTGGATGAATGAGGCAGTACTGGGATACTCATAATCACCAAAATCCTAATCAATCATTACGTCACCAGTATCAGACTCTCACACCCAAATTTTTAACATTCAGGTTCNNTTTTTTTTTTTTTTTTGCCAATCCATTTTTCGATCCTAGTAAGCAAAAGCACAAGTGCTTAGGGAGAAGGCCCAGATGTGGAGCTTGGAGAATCACAAGGTTGGGTATGGATTTACCTCAAGTTTAGCACCACTCTAATGGCAGGAAACAGTCTTGTCTGTGCTTAAAGTACTTGTGAATTTCAGACAAAGCTCACAAGTCTGAAGCAGCAGGATGTGGTGTCAGGATAGAAGGGTCACTATCCCCAAATTTTGCTTTCCTTATACATGAGTAATGACAGATTGAACCAAGGAGACAGATGAAGTGCGTTTACCCCCAAAATGCTATAGTTGTAGTTTGGAAGGGGGAGTCACATATTCCTCTGCTGTGACAAGCAGGGTACCTCATGCTGACCTCTCAGTACCAATGACCATTATAAGCATGATTCTGCAAAATTTGTTGTATCACAAAATTTATTATTCAGTGACAAGGCAAAGAGAGAAGGAAGGGAAGGAAGGGATCAGAGTGGGGGTGGGAAGTGGGAACAAGAGCAGCATGGCGCTCTTAGGGTATATGAAAGCTAACAAGGTTAAACATGTTAAGTGTGAGAGACAAGATGTTGAAAAGGGAGGGAAATTTTTTTTTGAAATGGTACGTGCAAAATGCGCTAGAACTACTACCCCACCTCTGACATTACTTTGGGGGTAAGAAGAGAATAGCCGTGTTGCTCATGTTGAGCAGGTACAGATGGGCTGGTTCGTCAACTCTCAATATAACACATGGACACATATTCATCTCACATTCCTGGCCTGCATGGGGAGACGGGGGTACGGGATGTTTTCTCACATGCATCAAACAAAATGACAAGGAGCATGGCACTCACCGGCTGGCTTCAGCACCGCTCGCTCCACCCTGCTTCGAGGGGTTCTGCCTCACCGGCATCGCCATCCCTGGGTGAGCACTCAGGACCGAACCATAGTTTCCAGACGAGTGAGGGATCTCCAGCAGGTCAGAGATGGCCAACATCTGAGCCTGACGGGTCTTTTGACGTCCTGGAGAAATATTACAAACACGACCGGTGAAATCAATAAGAGAGTTGAAAGATGGAGGGATGCGAAGAGGTCAAGCGTATAAACATAATCCCCGCACTACTATCCCAACTCCCCAGACACTTTCGACAAAGCTCAAAACTGTGAAAAACAAATGCTTTCCAAGTGAAATTTGTGACTGATGCTGACATATATGGCTTGAACTGCTGTGACACTGATGAGGAACCAAAACAACGTCTGATAAACCTTGACAACACTTTTGTTCTAACACCGAAATACTAACACTGAAATATTAACACTGTACCGCTAACACGACAATGGTAACGCTGCAATGGCAACGCCCTAATGGTGACACTGTTACCAACGAATACTAGACTAATTGTTAATCAATGGTCAACGTCAAAACGAGGACATTCTCTGCTACCATACCTTTGGTGAGTCTCTGCTTGGCTGCCATGCACCTGATATGGTCATCAAACTGGAACCGTGCGGTCAGGATAGGCGTGGACTTGGCGTGCGGTGAGACCATGGAGCGCTTGTGGATGGTCACGTGGAGGGAGCGGCTGTCATCTTTATCACCTGTCACCTCTAGGTCCTATTAACAAAAAAAAATGATGTTGGAAGAGTAAGAAGTATTTACTACACAGTAAATACTTGTGGACAATTTGTGTAGCAAACAGGTGCAAAGTACTTCACAAAGGAAGTGCACAGAAAGACAGCACAAGACGTTGAAGAAAAAAGTGGTATCCAAGTGAAATACGTAACTGAAGTTAAAAGAAAATATTGCATTGAAATGCACAAACATGGCACAAAAAGAAAAAAAATTAATCATCATTAAACCATTCAGTCTCACCAAGAAAAGCATCAGATATAGGTTCATCTCCTCAAAACATTATGCAAAATGTGAGCTAAAGGAACATGCATCATTTGAATTTTTCAAAGTTTGTGTGAACAAATTATTCTCAAGCAACAAATAACTGAATTTCTATCTCTGAGAAACGTCTTTCTTGAAAAGAAGGGTATCGCCCTGCCTTACTTTGAATAATCTATCGTTTGGTGTCCATAAATATTGATCTAAAGGTATGATTTTTTTTGTGTTCAGCACAATTTCTTCCTTTAGTGTATATGGTCCAACTGGCAATAACATCAGGGACCCCCCCAAAACATCTGAAGAACCTCAACAGCACTCTCTCATACTAACACTGTAATTTTTAAAATGCATCAATTACTCTGTAACATTAACAATGTAATGGTAACAACACAATGCTAGCACTGTAATACTAAATCTGCAATGCTAACATTGCCAGGCTGACACAACATATTCTTTAAAATTGAGCAGCTTTCAAAGTATAAACTTGACTCTGGCTTAAAGGCCCGAGTCATTTGAAAACTTGGCTCACAAATGAGTACACAAATGCAAAAACAAATATTGTGAAGATGTTTACTTAAACTATAAAAAGAGAGAACAATGAAGACAAGCTGAAAAGAAAGTTTAGGTGAACTTTATGGAAGGAAGTGCTCTGAGAATCCATCCTCCACCAAACAAAATAGAAAAATCCATAAAGGAATAAACAAAGGAGAAAAAAGTTCATAAAGAGAGCGGTAAAAAGAAACACGGACAGATTAAATTAGCTGAGACAATGGTCGTTCTCACGGGATATATTTTTATACATTTGAAGAACACAAAAGGAGTGCAGCAACACAAAAGACACACAATGTCTGTGTGTGTGCATGTATATGTGTGTGTATGTGAATGCGTCTAGCCAACACACTCACCTGCAGTAACCCCACAAAGCGGGCAACACCCCAGCCTAGCTTGCGGCTGTCTGGCTCCACCAGGACCAACTGGTGGGTGGAGATCACCAAGAACCTTCTCACTCTTTGAGGACTGCCATGAAAAAAAAAAAATACAAAAGCATTTCACTCAATCTGTGAGTTCCCCACAATCCATGCAACCGATGAAAATAACAACCGAGAGCGTAACCCCCGTACACTTTTATCGACAAAGTGCTAAGATCATTTTTCTAACATATATGGATTATCTTATTATATCTGTATTATCACTTTTTCCCCCCTGGCTAATCTACATAGATACACAAACACACAAATATCACATGTAACCTGTGATCTTGATCTCTTTGCACCCGTCAGGATCTACCTCACAATTCAAACTTATTCCACACCGATACCTCAGAGGATTAAGCTTGTGTCTTTGCTTAATTTATGTTTTTGTAATGCATTACTCTTGTTCACATTCCGCACACCGATGCTCTAAAGTCTACTTGACTCTATATCACATTCTGAGATCACCTAACCGTTAGACCATCGAAATAACATCACTGACAATTCCTGAGGTGGTCTCCCTGAGACCTCTTTCTGTGAGAGCATGTTTTACGATCCCCTTTAATCATACACTTCCCATCTCTCGTAATCTCCCCATCTAGACAAACCTGGAGGCAGTCTATCTTTCACGTGCTGACGCACCCATCGGACATTTTGCGATAAAAAGGCTTTGACTCTAAAATCACGAAGGAGATTCCTCCAATCGTAATGGCAAGAAGCAGCAGCTATTGATGTGGACTGAAAAATGCAACAAAGACTATAAGAGGATCTACCTCCTTCCTGGTGCATTGCTTGTAAATGTATCTGCCGATGGCGCTGTTTGTTTTTCACTTCACTGATGAGCTCCTGCTCGGCAGCGATGCCCGATAATTGTGATATAAACGAGCACGGTTTCGGTCGAGGGCAACTGGATGGCATCCAGTGCAGATAATTACGGAATTATGCAAACAAACAAAGAGCTCTCCCCTCCGCGTAAACCCAGTCACGGGGTTCAAAATGCCGAAAAGTTATTTATCACCACCTCGTAGGTGATCCCGACCCAGATTTGATGATCTGACTTCCACAGCAAGGGCTTTCTTTTGATAGTATCCGTGGCAACAATGGGAGATCACATGGCAATTACTTCTTTGTTGGATGACTTTAAGGAGCAAACGTAGTTGTGTAAATAAATTTGTAACTAACTTTTCCAGGCAGCCTTATCCCAAGAGTGAGCAACTAATATAATCCTACAAAGACCTTACAGTAAAATCTGACTTGATGGCAGAATTCCTGACTGTTTTCTCTCTGTGAATTGTAAATTCTGTCAACATCATGACGTTTTTGCTATTAAAACTTTTGGCTGTCGCAGGATGTGCGTCGATGGGCCATTCGGAGGACTGCACAGAAATTTGATCGACAAGTCTCTCTCAGAACTAGCTTCCTTGGATTAACCGGCAAGATTCTTAAGTTACATAACATCAGTAAGGAGGATTTCAATTGAAAAACGACATCAGCGAGAAGGGTTCGGTCGAAAACAGGAGTGGCATGCCATATGTTAGTGTGAAAACTCTCTAACGAGAGATATGATGAGCATCCACCCCATCCTGAGTTTTAAACTCCACT
>VJOZ01054070.1:1089-11377 GCA_009801055.1 Stichopus horrens
GAAGATACAATAATATTCCATCTTGATTTTGATATGCTAACAATATCCTTCACCACATCTCTATCTCCCTCTCTCTTCTTTTCTTTAATGCAACCTGTGTAGCATAATCAATCCTGTTCTTCAAGTATATGGCATTGTGTCTTGTTTAATGTTATCATTGACGGCATCAAGTACCTAAGCAACTGGCAATTCTCTTCTGTGGGGACAAACAAAGAAACATCTTTAACTGCGCAAATCCGACGGGATGGAGAAGGCAATCCGATTGTGGTTCAAATGCGAGAGTACGATGTTTTATCTCTTTTAGCTCGTAAGCAGTGCTCTGGGGATTATCCCACCCTGAGGGTTGACAGAATCCTTCATGGCTAAGTACTTCCGATATGCTCTGGAACCTTATCATTGACGCATGGATTCAGTGACGTTAAGATCATACTCTTATGTTAAACCAAACATCGCCGTCGTAGAAGATGGCAAATAAAAAAGGGTCTTAACATATCAGCGATAAGAACACACATAATTTGATAAAGATGGATACCATTCATGGCAGGAGACTAGACAACAGGGAAAATGCAAAACATTTCAGCTACATTATGAAAACATTTATACATTAAAAGAGGCAAAGTAAACCTAAACAGTTCAACTCGCTGCTCGTATTGCATACACGAACGTAGTGAATATGAGTTTGAGTTTAAAGACACATAGATCTACTTGTAAATACTTCAAATATTGATTTTAGGAAAACCAAATTAAATGTAAGGTGTTTTGCAAAAGTAACTTGAGTATGACTTTGCACGAAGTGTTGAATTAGAAAATTTGAAGGTGGTCATATCAACACAGAAGCTTGAGAATAGTGACATTCAGAAGTAAGGATTTGCCTGCTGCTAGAGAACAGAAACGCTCTGCAAGGTTTCAGATTTCCCTTCAATTCTACAACCATCTGAAATTAATTAACCTGGCTATAATTTAAATTTTAACAACAAGGAGGAAAAAGAAAGGAGTCAGCCAAAATTTTTTCATCATAGTCATATAAAATATGAGCGTAAGTGAAAGTTGTTATATCCTTCCAATGGTGTTTCGATAGCAGCCGATGCTAGTAAAACTTCACGAAATAATTTCACAAAAAACTGCCCACGAAAATTAATTGCATCAATTTCACATATTATTCTTTGGCAGATCCATGGCAGATGTTAATGGCAACTCAGTTGAACAATTGGCTCTAGGCTTTTAATTACAGACTCATTTCTGCGATTCAACATTTTATGCGTTTAATTTACAGTCGATCCATATGCTGTTCAATCAAGTAAAACACATCAACATAAATCATCTGGCAACAAGGAATGTATGTACAGTAAGTATTTGGATCATAACCTATATTACTGACATGGTTACTCTGTGACAAAGTGCATGTCTGCTGTGGTTGGTATCACGATACACGTATCGCGTGCGCCGCCGGGAATGCTGAGTTAATTTTTAATCGGAGCAGACAACATGAATTTGAATGTTGTAAAACGGACCAGCACAGGAGTGTGATTCACACTAAAAATTGATTGTGTTGTCACGTTCATCTGTCACTAATTATAGCCAGTCTGTTGTCTGAGCTCTTGTCATAGATGTACTTCTAATGTATTACTACTAATTATTGCATTGCTTTACAAATACTCAAATTCCATCTCCATGGCAACAAAAATCTGTGACAAACACTGCAGCTCATTTCTCTCATCAAGTTTACTTCTTCCTCCAATTGTCTTGGCATGAGCACGAGTTAATATGTGTCATCAAAAGTCACAGGTATTGTGCATGCAAATGCTTTGTTTACTAAAACCATATCGTGCCATTTGCTTAATTAAGCTCCACCTAGCTGATATTATGTCCTGTGGGATAGGAAATCTACCTCAATATCAGAGAATATGGAGGAACAAGTCTTTGAAACACTTGACAAAATATGATAGTACATGTGAGCTAAAAAAAAAGAGAAAAAAAACTTGAAATTATGTGCTACAACCACCCTGTGAGAGGTTGCCGAGAGGATCAATTCTACATTTTTGAAACGGTATTGGTAAACAGAGTACGGGGACGGAGAAAAACAAAAAAGGATTTTCAAAAGTAAAACGTTTCATATCTGAACAAATTCCTACCATATGAAGGTTAAACATTCTTCTGTCTTTTTTTTGGGAGGAGGGGGGTAAAAGGGGAGATCACTTATCCTCAAGAGGAGCTTTGGACTAAAAAGAGGACACTGCTCATCCTTCTTGGGAAGTGGAAGTCTGAGACCTGTGATTGTGGTTCTTCTATCAGTGATTAGAGTGAAAAAGCATCCACTGCCACAGAAACTGGTTCTCATTAGACACTTGAAAGGCCTTCAGCAATACCACAATTTAAGCTTGCAAAGCAAGGTATGTTTCAGTTTCTCAGCAGTACAGCACTTTCCTGTTACCCTCAGCATGAAAACCTTTTTGATCAACTGTGACATTCAGTTACCTCCAAAATGGCTTTGGTTAATGTCAGAAAACAATTTGGGGGATGACAACCCTTGCAAGTTTCTTTTGGACACTTTTGGTACTAAAACTTTTGACAAACATAGATGACCTTTAAACATCATATGCTCCTCTGGAAGAGTAAACAACTATCTCTTGCCATGTTTTAAACGTAGTTAGAGCTGCGTCATTAATCTCATCACCCAGAGAGATGTAAAACTTGTTGTTAAAGTGATGCCGTGCGTTTGAAGAAATAAAAAATATAGCCAATTTTCTTCTTGAATGTTTTTCTCCATTCCTAAATAACCTTCTAGTGCTGTGCATAGTTGCCTTAAAATATACAATGACCAAAAAATTATGTTAAAAATTCCTAAAACTTACCATAAATGCATAAATAGGTGAAACTTTCAAGTCCTGTTTTGAAATTAACAGTTCTTACGATGACCTTTCTACTATGACTACAATACGGTCCCGTACACTTACGTATCTTGTGTGTTCTATGCTGAGAAAAATCCACCATGATTAATTGCATTGTCTCCTCTGTAGAACGTTGAGTATTCAAACCTTGAGTTCTTTTATCAGATCTCTTGCTGGGAACTTGTTGCTTCCATAGTCTTAAAAATAAGCCGACAAAAAGCTGTACNNGAGAGCTGGCAATAGCATTCTGAAACACTCGAGCGAAAGGCAAACGAGGGCAGGCTAGGCCTTAGAGGGCGCAGTGCTAGAGTTAGTTATGAGGACAATATGAGCATGGGTCTATGTATGCAATAGTGAGGCAAGTGGTAAGTGTGTGTCTATGATGTGAATTTTAGATTTTCCAACTTTTGGTTGACATTTCTGCTAAAAGTCAAAGACTTTGGATGTTATTGACAGTTTGAACCTCAGGGGTTTTCCCTACTCCTTGGTCCACTCGAATGACAATAAAGTTGGACATGACTTTTTTATGTTTGCAGTTTGTTCCAACTCACGCCATCACTTTAAAACAAACGAATGCCCACATGGTTCATCTGTGACTTACCAATTAAAACCGGTGCAAAGAAAACAGAGTTAAGACAATAGGCTAGACTGGGCAATTTCCCTAGATCCAATAGACCATGTAACCAAGGCGATGAAGTCATCAGCTCTAGCTGGTACCAAGGCAACAGTGTTTTAATCTGTGAGGGCCTCCGGGCATTGTAAACTGGAATGACGGATGATGTCGATTGACGATATACAGGCAGCGACATATGTAAATGGTGGCTAAACTTTAAAACTTGTTCAGTTGCTGCCAGCGAGCAGACATTATGTGGAACTTACAGCGACAATTTCAGAATGCACGTATGCGTAAGATGCTATTTATCATTAATGCCTTTAGGATTATTGTTTTTAAGATATTTCCAGAGACAAAACTTTACACTACTGACGAGCAGGCAAGCATGAAAAATGAGTTGTAACAACTAGCTTCTGCTCCCTCTGGATACATGTATGCATTTACTGGATTGAATGCAGGGAAGGAGGGGAGGAGGGAAGCATCCTATGTGTCACGCAATTGGCTTGTGCACCAACATTGCTTGTTGTAAGGTGCTTCTTTATCTTGTGATGGATTAACCATACAAACAACCTCATGCAAATTTTAACCTTAAAACTTTGACGATTGTGTTTGTAAAGATCTACACTAATGGTCCCAATTGAATAAAATACCTGATTACAACAAGCTGGTAGAGCTAGATTCCTGACCATTTTAATGATCAACCCATTGTGAGGTGTGACCCATGGTCTACAAATTAAACTTCTACTGTATTTTCTAGAATACATAAACATATTTTCTATGGTCAGATTACGAGAGCATAATACTGCCCTCGAGCAGCGTGGGATGTTACTAATTGGTTCAAGACCCATCCATACCACCTCAATGTTGAGAAAATTTAATTTCAATGGTCTGGGTCACCTAGTTCTACTACGGTCTTAGGTGCCAATTGGGCATGTCTCAACAAAGCTGACCAGGACTGCGTACTTTCTGGCAGATTCCAGTGGTAGTGGTTTGCCGGCCATAGAGTCATCTTCAAAAGATGTATTCGGCCAAACGAAAAAATCAGAAGGAAAAATAGGCTCAAATACACACAACAAAACCATTTTACCAACCAAGCTGACAGGACACATGCCACACCTGCTAATAAATATCAATATACTAAGATATAATGTTTGAAAATCTTATATATTGCTACTACACATTAAATCTTCAGGTATGCAGTTGCCTCAATTGTGATGACTCATAAAATATATACTAGCACAGAGTTGATGCACAGTACATTAATAAGTAGTTTATTCCTTGAAAATGTGATTGACTGAATTGCCATGGCAACAAATGAATAGATCAGTGGAGAGCCATGCATCAGTATGAGTCCCACAAGCTCTCTGCACCAAGCCTATGCAAAATATGTGGCAAACACCAGAAAAGAATTTTTATCTTTTTCCTTTAGAAATCTAGTAGGGTGTACACACTCTAGTATGTGTACTGTTATACCACCACATACTTCAGTAAAGATAAACTTTATTACATAATAATATATCAACAAAATTATTTAGCAGTTTTGGAAAAAATTGTGACTATAATATTTTGAGGTGTAAACTTTGGGAAAATTGCTGTTAATAAAAATTTACCTATTATCACCAAACAAATCAACGAACTCATAGCACATCAACGCACTCATAGCATATATTGAGATGCTGCACTTGAGACAATCCACGAAAACTGTCAACGCAACAGGTCACAATGAAAGCTGTGAAATTTACACACAGCAGTTCAAATATATAAAGGAAATTATGCACTCTGCCTGGAAGTTTATCATCACAGAATACTGCTTGAATCAGATTACTGATATCAATTATGCACAATACATCTTCCTGATTGCAACTTTTTCATCTGCTTGATATATTTGACAGTTTGTGACATATTTCACTTGCAAATGAATCTCTCAGCATTGACCTTAGACTCACCTGAATCTGAGATTTCATCCCAGAATGGGGAATCAAACTCGTAGTCACCATTTAAGATCTGTTCAAAGAGTTTGGAGTCATTTTCATCGTAAAAAGGAGGATATCCGCATAACCTGTTGGGAACGGTGAGAATTAAAAGTTATAGATTATTGAAACTTTGAATTGTCTCCTTGGATCACAAAATATAGAAATATTTCAAGCACATCTCCAGGAAAAAAAATGCATCGTCCATTGTAATTTGGGCTTATTGTGAAAAACAAAAAACAGCAAATGGACTGGGAGCACAGAAGTAATTTCATTTTACCATAAGTATAATTTTTAATGTTGAACGAAGATGTTTTATGGGGATTGGGAATAAATGAGGGCACAAAAAGTAAGATTATTACTTACAAAAAAATGTGCTACTTAATGAAGTGTGTTGAAAGATTCCATTGAGGAATAACGACAGCTGGAGGTTTGGGTACAAAGGCACTTTGTAAAGCTTAAATATAATTCCTTCCAATGCTAAAGTACCATCATGTGTAGCTGCAGGGGCAATGTCTGCTAATATAAAGCTTCCTATGAGATACCACCCCCTCTCCCCTCCATCAGAACTCTAGTAGGTTGATGTGGTTCACTTCTACATGACATATGTGATCAAAGTGAAGAGTGCAAACATCTGTCGGTAGGATTGACAGGTTCACCTTGACTGCAGTAGTAGAATGTAATATACCACAAGCTGCACATGGCAGGAGTATCTGTACAACTTGGAGTGATGAAGTATACTCATCACCAACAATGGTAACCATGACCACTGCATCATGACCATTGATATCATCGTTACTATAGTTGCTATCATCCATCATTCATCATCATCATCCTCATCATCATCATCATCATCATCACCATTTTTACTAAAATGTAAGAAACTGTGACTGATCATTTCACCTAGCATACTAATTTAACAACTGCATGATTATGACTTATCCATGTTCTTTACACAAATTAAAACATACATCTCACATTTACCATTATTCGCTAAATATTTCTTCAAATTCTCCATGAAGCTTCCAACGGTCCTGACAAGGATGTCAGAAAATGCACCATTTTGCCATAGGTGAAATGTAAAAATCTTGCTACTGTACATGAATCCTGATTGACTTGGACATACATCTTCGTTTAAAGATAGGTCAACTTGGTTTTAATCACAACCATACGAGTAACAATAAAGCAGATCAATTTATTTCTGAAGTTACTACATTTTTTTTTAGAAAAGTACAAGGAATGGAAAATGGAATGGAATTTTATTTCTTGGGTCAACCACAAACGTATAAAATTTGAATGGATTATGGACACATTCGAGCAAGGACGAATGCAATTACCCTTTTCGCTATTTCACAATGACAATGACATGTCACCTCTTAATGAAGGCAATATATGCAAAGTAAAAAGTCACCCGTGGCTTTTGCCAATCAAAATGGTGCCTCGAACTCAAATAAAATTCACAGATACATTCACACCAAAGTGTAAACAGCACAGATATTAAGGCCCATCTGGCATTCCAAACATTGCTCGATGCAATTAAATAATCAAGCCAGTTATTTGTGTTGACCAAACAGAAAGCAGTCTTAACACTTTCATCCATCCTGAGGATTTCAACTATGCACCTGTATCAATCTGAGTTGGTTGTATCATATGCCTTTATATACCTTGTAAGATGAAAGGCGATCATGTAGGTTAGTAATGCCATGCACGCAATTTTATTGTGAAGCTTACCACGCTATAAAATCTACGACATGAAGAGCCATATGCAGCACCATTGCTGGTCTAAAACCTAGTCATATAAAGCTCTGCCAGTTAAATAATTATTGTCACGACGTTCTCCTTTTTGTTACTTCAACATGATGAATTAATCCCACTTTTGTTTTCCATCTCTAGGAGGTACCTGATGACTACCCTAAGATGTTGGTCTGTTCATGAATGCTATCATGTGTTTAATGATGTAAAACTAATTACTTTCGGACATATTTAAGGGGACCTGTGCTAACAGTTGTGCAATATGTTGGAGTTTCCTTGGTTGCATAACTTACACACCAAGAAATTTGATAGTTCAGAATAGAACGTTGAAAAACACATACCACATATGCCCCCATATCACGCACATAATATTTGCCAACAACAGCAGAAGACCAAGACTGCAGTGTCAAGTTTACATTTGAATCCCCACAATTCACTGGTGTGGGTATTCATGAGTGACTACACTTACCACTTGCTTCATTAATAAATTCATTTAGCCTCCCTCTAAATTGCCTCAAAAATTATACTAGTACCATGCTCTCTAATGTCTGGCCCTCCCTCGTTTGCCTTTTGCTCAAGTTTCACACATCATGTTCTTCTAGCCGTCTCTCGCTAAATGCATCAATTAAGCAAGGGGTAAGTATATGTCTACGATGAGAATCAGAAGATTAGTTCCACATCTACACTTAATTGTTAGTTTACTGGCAGTAACTCCATGATGGCTAGAAATTGGCAAATAACTAATATTCCTATTGGTAATATAACATTTAGTTCCAGAGGTTCTGAGCTTTGACAGATACATCAGTACACAGGATTACATGAATAAGTCATGTGAAAAGGACTGCATGTAACACTTGAGAAGAATTCTCTTCCAACTAACCGTCCTCCATCCTTCAAAGAGATAAAAGAGATCATTCACAGCTATTATGCCCTTAAATAAGAAATAAATGGCAGATATTAAAGGCTTTTTTGAATAATCATAGCTCTACAGTTTGTCCCATCATCAACAATGATTCCAAACGCTATTTCGGATCGTGGCCAAGCAGCACACATCCTCACATGTGAAAATATTTAATAGTGAACTCAGCCTCTCACATGAAAGTTGAGCCACCATACCTTTCCCCACATTTTCTTTGACATACCATTAACAACGATAACTTGCGGTTTGAAGCTTTTGTCCCCCCATGCTGTTTACAAGATCAAACTATTTCCTCTGATATCTTAAATATGTGTTTCAATTTTTATTCATTTAGGGCTGTGAAACTCAAATTGACTTTGATTGGTCATGCATGATGCAAGTTGCTGAAATATTTCTTTGTTTCAAATGCACTTTCTGATCCACTATTCACTTTGGATGAGATACTGACAACATTGTAGTTACATTAAGCTTCAACAATCAAAATGAATACAATTACATTAATGACACACAACCTGGAATGAAGTCATTTATGATGGCTCAATGGTCAAACTACAAGATCATGTGTACACTCCCAGCAGACAAAGTAAAACATACATTTAGTATAACAAACTTTAATTGACAACATCCAAGTACAACAACAACCAAAAATAAAATAATGAACTGGAAAATAAACCAGCGAATGAGCATCACTTGCAGGTGTTAAAGTCAATGACAAAGGCGACATGGTTCTATGAAGTCATTTAATTCCTACACTTGAACAAGTAAAAGCTTGACAGTGGTTTAGGAAAAGATTCTAAGCTTAGTAGGAAGCCAATCTAATAATAGCATGGAGTTCATGGTTCTGGACAGCAACCTGTTCTCTGGTTAATATTTAAAATCACAGGCTAAAATGACCACTTCAAGGCATTTCAGGCAAGCACAAGCCAGTCAGATAATCTGACAGCATTAAACTTGTGCAAGTTCTTGACAAAAGCCACCTGGGATTTGTTCCCTCTGATTAAAAAGATAAAATTTATTAAGTATTCACAATCACAACGCCACTCCACAAGTTTCTCTAATGCCTTTGATATTGCCGACCAAACTCTTCTGCTGCCTCAAGAGTGACCTACATTTCAAAGGTTCGTGTAGTTTGCCTAGATGCCAGTCTTGTTGACTTTCACTGGTCCAATCGGCATTCAACGACCAAAACATATCATGCATTATTGACCTGTGATAGGTATTGGTTTTGTGAGTGGTGGGATAGGAATAAGATTTTTGCAGACACATATCAACAAGCTGAAAGGAGATGAAAATCCAAGATACAGTTAAGCAAAGAGTTGACATCAAATTATCCTATTTAAGAAACAGAAATGTAGTAGGCCAACTAATCCTACACCAATGCCTTGTGCCTAGTGCCCTCCATGCATGTTCAAGGGAGGCGGGGTGGGGACAGCTGCACATGGAGTATATATGCAATTGCCAAGCAATCACCTTGGAGGGGTTTAATGAGACTGGCTTTGGCCTTACCTCCAGGAACCTTTGATAATTGAGATGCTAAATGATGCAAAAAGTTGCCAGTAAAGGATGATTTCTTGTGGCACTTGAAATTGCAGTAGCCTATTGTCAGCTTCTCACTGGCCGAGCGGAGCTTTTGCAGGTGGCAGGAATTTTTTCAGTGAGATTTTGCTAGGGGGACGATCACCATTTCAGGGGATGGGAACTTTCACTTAGGGCAAGCGATCCCCAAACTGCCTCCCCACACAGAGAGCACTGCTTCCTAAAAGGCAACAGCAAAAATGAACATTCACATTTAAAGGGATGCATGAAGTTCATTCCTACTTCTAGATGTGAACAATGTATCTACCTTAGATAGCACAAAAGCAAGAGATCAAAGTTATGTCACATCTCCAACCTCCAAAAAAAAAAGTTCAAAGAAAGTAACTTTGAAAGCGACATACAACAACACTTGAGTCCATATCTACAAGCATTAGGTAAATCTAGATTCTGTATCTTATAGCATTAGCTGATTCTAGTGGCAACAGTAACTCTAGTAGCATCAGGTAACTCTAGTAGCATCAGTAACTCTAGTAGCATCAGTAACTCTAGTAGCATCAGTAACTCTAGTAGCATTAGGTAACTCTAGTAGCATCAGTAACTCTAGTAGCAT